>JASDQU011104412.1:7050-28206 GCA_032191745.1 Picea mariana | reverse complement strand
ATTCAGATGTTTGCGGTCTGATGCCAATCAAATCTCTAGGAGGTTCTCTTTACTATGTAATATTCATATATGATTACTCAAGAAATACTTGGTTATATCTCTTGAAGACAAAGGATGAATTTTTCAACAAGTTTCAAGAATTCAAATCAGAGATAGAGAACCTCACAAACAAGAAAAAAAGACCTTGATAATATATAATGGAGGAGAATATACATCCAAGGAATTTGTTTCCTATTGAAAATCAACAGGGGTTAGGAGGGAGCTAACTGTTCCTCATAATCCTCAACAAAATGGTGTAGCGGGAAGGAAGAAAAGATCTATTGAATAAATTGTTAAGACACTATTGAACGATCAAGGTTTATTCATGTATCTGTGGGGAGAAGCAGCCATGGCAAAAATGTATGTTCAGAACATAATTCCTCACTGCATATTGAAGGATATGACTCCAGAAGAATCCTTCTTTGGAAAGAAACCTAATGTGGAACACTTAAGAATCTTTGGATGCCC
Organism: Picea mariana; assembly: GCA_032191745.1. NCBI lineage: Eukaryota > Viridiplantae > Streptophyta > Pinopsida > Pinales > Pinaceae > Picea > Picea mariana. The sequence continues at coordinate 27,699 of JASDQU011104412.1, read as the reverse complement.
TATTTACTTTCACATCCCCAAGGATAAAAGGAAGAAATTAGAACCCTTGGGAAAGAAGGGCATATTCATGGGCTACAGTGAATCATCCAAGGCCTATAGAATCTATATCTCAGAACAACATAAGGTTAAAGTCAACAGAGACGTAACCTTCAATGAAAAGATGGCTTTCAAGAAATTCATAGAAGAAGAAGAGTATGAAGAGCCTAATGAAGAAAGCACATGTCTTCCAGAAAGTCAGAATGAAGAAACAGAACAACTGGATCATCCAATGCAACCATGTGAAACTATTGAATCAGACACTGTACCCAAAACCAAGAAACATCCATCTTGGCTTGAAGCTACCCTACAAGAAGTAGAAAGACTCAAAGCCCCAAGTGGCACCTTCAGAAAAAACAAAAATCCCAAGAGATTCTCCAGCTATGCAGCATTATGACAAAGATTCTAAACGAAGAACCCACCACTTTTGAAGAGGCATATCAGAAGAAACAATGGAAATAATCCATAACAGAAGAACACCAGTCCATCATGAAAAATGATGTATGGGAAATTGTGCCTATACCTAAAGAAAAATCAATAGTAACTTCAAAATGGGTCTATAAGATCAAACATGCAGAATATGGAAGCGTTGAAAAGTATAAAGCAAGGTTCATAGCTAGAGGGTTCTCCTAGAAGGAGGGAGAAGACTATGACGAGAAATTTTCTCTTGTTTCTAGATATACTTCTATTAGAGCCATTATGTCTCTTGTTGCTTCCATGGGATGGAGTTTACATCAGATGGATGTAAAAATAGATTTCCTCAATGGATCAATTGAAGAATAAGTATACATTGAACAACCTCAAGGATTTGAAGTACATTCTAGAGACACTCATGTTTTCAGACTAAAGAAAGCTTTATATGGACTCAAGAAAGCTCCAAGAGCTTGGTATGCTAGAATAGACAACTACTTAATAAGACTTGGTTTCTCCAAGAGTCATGCAGAGCCAAATATTTACTACAAAGTCATGAACAATGCACCTGTGATTCTACTACTATATGTCAACGATTTATTCTTGACAGGTGAAGAGTCTCTCATCATCCATTGTAAAAAGGAACTAGCTTCTGAGTTCGATATGAAAGATATTGGTCTCATGCACTATTACTTGGGACTAGAAGTATGGCAGAAGCATGGTGAAGTATTCCTTAGACAAGGAAAGTATGCAGTGAAGATTCTTTAGAATTTTGGAATGATGGATTTAAAATCCATGGACACTCCTATGACCATAGATATAAGAAAAATAAGAGACTCAAATTCTGATCCAGTAGACTCATCCCTATATCGGCAATTGATTGGGTCATTAATGTATTTATTAAATACTCGACCAGATATTTTCTTTTCCGTAAACACACTAAGTCAATTCCAGGTGGAACCCAAACATGAGCATTGGATAGCTGCAAAGCATGTTCTAAGATATATTTGTGGGACACTAAACTATGGTTTAATATATATCACATCCAACGATATACATCTTCATGGATTCACATATTGAGATTGGATAGGAAGTGCATAAGACAAAAGGATTACTTCAGGGATGTGTTTCAGCTTGGGCTCCACTATGATATCTTGGGGCAACAGGAAACAAAATCCTATCACACTTAGCACAGCAGAAACATAATATATCGCAGCATGTGAGGCATGTACATAAGTAGTATGGCTGAGAAAGTTGATTTTTGGATTATTTGATCAGGTTCCAAATTCAACCACAATATCATGTGACAATCAGATTTGTATAAGGCTATGACAACACCTAGTGTTTCATGAATAGTTGAAACACATTGATATCAAATACTACTTTATTCGAGATAAATTCCAGGAAGGAGAAGTGAAGCTCCAGTATATCCCCACAGATGAGTGGACATCAGATATATTGACAAATCCTCTTTCCAAAATAAAGTTTGCATACTTACGAGACAAGTTGGGGATCGTGGAAATAAATCCCTTAGATGAAAGGGAAGACATGGATCCCCAGTTTGGGAGGGAGCACTGATATATCATTGATTTATGGACAGTCATTTTCCATCTTGGAAAATGGTCCAGGATGGGAATTTCCTTTCCATTTCATAAAGTGGTTTGAGATTTCTGACGGACATCCATTTTCCAGCTCAGAAAATGGTCCAGATCGAACAGCATTTTTGTAATGAAAATGGTTCGATAGATTGTTGATGTATAATAGAAATTGATTCTCCTTATGGCTAGTGTGGGGGAATGGTCTAGGACAATCTTTCTTCTTGGAAATCACTCTCAGTAGTGATCAATGAGAATGGTTTGCCTCTTCGGGCAGTCATTCTTTCGAATTTCACAGTTGTGAGAAGTTTAGAAGAATGGTCTATTTTGGAGGTTGGTGCAGGACAGTCATTCCCTAGGTAAAACTCATTCTCTCCAGGTTGCACTTTGTTTAGTGGTGGAGGAATGGCCCAGTTAGGTGAATGGTCCAGGTTCAGCAATCAGGGATAGGCATTCTCTAGGGAAGATTCATTCTCTCCAGGTTTCACTTTGTTTAGTGTCGGAGGAATGGCCCAATTAGATGAATGGTCTAGGCTCATAAATCAGGGACATTTATTCTTCTATGCTTGGGAAGAATAGTCCAGATAGCCCATGATGGATGTTTTTACTTTTTGAGGGTAGATACTCTTCCAGATCTCACATATGTGAGTGGAAGAATGGCCCAGATGACTCAGTTTATATCACGATATTATTTTTTTGTGAAAGTTGATATCAAATGATATGATCGCTGTGGAGATTGTATGTCTCTAGATAGTAGATGTATGATACTGTGGTGGATATGTTCCACTGATTGTGACTATGTTTCACTAATTGATTAGTCATGTACTACTTGGTGTGGTTGTGTACCACTGCATAGTAGTTGTGTACTACTATGGATAGACACATTTGTGTTCTATTAGATGACATTGTACTAATTTTCAAGGAGATTATCTAGTTGGATAATGATGATAGTGCTCATGATTTGATCATGAGATAGCTTATGTGGCTATAATGATGCTACCAGTTGAATGGTTTGTCTGTGCTCAAGACCATTACATGTTATACCTCCCTAGCTAGGAGGGAGTGTTGATATTATGGTAGATGTAGGAGGTATTAACCTCCATTTGTGACCTTTGATGAGATTAGAATATTTCGGAAGCAAGAAATGATTTTGATATAACCCTAGAAGAGAAGTCGGCTAAAGAACATATTTTATATTAAGTATTTAGCACCCAGAAAGAGAAGTCGGCCCAGAAATCATGGAAAAAGCAGTATAAATATAGGATGCAAGTTTTCATTTGAGCCATATTTCTCAGAATCATGGAAATCCACTTGTGCACACTGCAGAAGTCCAATAGTACACAAAGTTTGGGGAACAATTGTTATTGCAGTCCTACAATCTGCATTTTTGGTTTTTCTGGGTTGGACTCTCTGATCAGTTTTGCTTATCTTTGCTTGGTGCATTAACCTTGGTTGGCTATTGGTTTGCTACCAGAATTCTTCTCTCTATCAATGTCAAGGTGCTCGAGAGTGGCATTAGTGCCTATGGTTGGGTGACAATATTGCTATATTGTCTATGGTTAAAAGAGCACACTCACTTTACTAACAATAATATCAGTAAACCTACTGCATATGGTGTGAAATATTGACTTGAGAACTAAACATTACTTTGTTTCCTTTTACAAGTCACACACCAACATAAATCTTTGTTGGAGAATGTGAAATCAAATGAATGGATAGATTATGAATGAATTTTAATATTTACTTCTACACACTCTATTAAGAAACATGGTAAATACATCCCATAAGAGCTCTAGAAATATACACATAAATAATTATAATGTCCAGAAATATCTATAAATAGTTGGGAAAAGATACACATAAATAGTTATAAATAATTATTCAATATACACACTCTATTAAGAAATATACTAAATGCATCCCATAAAATCTCTAAAAAATAATGTCTAGAAATGACTATAAATAGTTGTTAAATATACACATAAATAATTATAAATAATAATTCAATATACACATTCTATTAAGAAATATAGTAAATACAATCCAAAGAGCTCTCAAAATATACACAGATACTTATATGTCCAAAAATAACTATAATTATTTGGGAAAAATAGACACATAAATAATTATAAATAATTATTTAATATACACACTCTATTAAGAAATATATGAAATGCATCCCATAAGAGCTGTGAAAAAGACACAGATAATTATAATGTTCATAACTAACTATAAATAGTTGTCAAAATATACACAAATAATTATAAATAATATTTCAATATACACATTCTATTAATAAATATAATAAATGCATAGCTTAAAATCATCAATTTAAAATTCATAGCAAATTAACTTAATCACATTTTACCAAAATGTGTACATGACTTCCACAATCATTTCTGATCGGAGCATCCTTGTCAGGAAGTAACTAAATTCCCTACCAAATCTTATTCATTACAGGGTTAAGACTACATAATCATTAAAATCATGTAACATCACTATATCATAATCAACTATTTGTTCCACACAATAATGATCATTCATGTCACAATCATATATCCTAATCCATGTAACTAACGAGATGTAGAAAAGAAACATACACCTAACAAGTTCTTAATCAAAATTGATATGAAACACATAATCAAAAACATAAGCACACATAAGGAGAGATACAATCATGTATATATTAGTGTTCACAAGTCAAGTGACCCAACCTAGTCCATAACATATAAGTCTGGCATACACAATCCATAAAAAATACCCTCTTTAGGTGTCACAAAACTATACTAGTGAATATGAGACACTACATACTCCCCCTCTTGGGATAAACTTGTCTTGAAGTTTAATTAAAAAAAAAAATGAAATTCCAAACGCATAGTAGATGTGTCCTCCCAAGTAGCAAAGCTATGACTATACAAGTCTCATTGGACCTTTACCTGGTCCACCATGCGACGCCCGAGTTGTCGAGTGCGATGCTCCAATATAAAAATTGGCTCTGCCTTCAAAGCCCCCTCATCTGTTACCTATAAATGATGCCAATCTAAAATATGAGAAGGATCGTGAACATATTTATGCAATACTGAACCATGAAACACATCATGCATTTGATGAACAACTAGCGGCAGCGCAAGATGATATACCACAGGTCCAGTATTTTCTAATATCTCAAAAGGCCCAACAAAACGAGGAGACAATTTAGATCCCTTTCCAAATATAATGGATATTTTCTAAGGTTTTACTCGAAGAAAGACAAATTCCCCCTCTTCATAACTACGATCCATTCTATGCATACCAACATAGATTTTTTTTTCTTTCCTTCACCTCGTTCAATATTTTCCTTATATGAAATACTTGTTCTTCCATTTCTTGAAGCATATCAGGTCCTACCAAGATTATATCTTCCAGTCTATCCCAACTTAGGGGTGTTCTACAAGGTCTTCCATATAATATATCATAAGGTTCCATACTGAGAGAGCGGTGATAACCATTATTGTAAGAAAATTCCACTAGAGGAAGATATTCTTCCCACTTGGTTTGTTGATCCATCACATACATTCAGAGCAATATCAGAAGATATTGCTCTACCACCACCAGTTTACACTTCAATAAAGAATTAGGATAAATAAAACTCTCAGTTGCACCTGGATCAATTAGAATAATTACATCCATATTATTCAATTTACCTGGTATTTCAAGCACCGTAGATTGATGCTCAAATTGACGATTGTGCACATTTGCATGAACCCTATTGGCTCTTCCAATATCTCTAACAATAGTCTGATCTTGTTTTAGATGTTCCTTGTTCATCTTTTCAGGGAAATCTCGTTGATAATGCGGTCCCCCATAATTCCAACATCCATTAGTGGGATAATACCTTATCAATTTGGCCCTTTTATTAGGTGATTGTGCCGAACTCTAAACAAAATCTAGAGTACAAGCACCACTTTGCTGAAATTGATGCTTGGAATATTCTTTATGGTTCTTAGAATAATGACTCTTTTGAAACCCCTGTTGATGTGAAGAACCAACCTTATGGTTTATTCAATGATTCCCCCTCTGAGGTGGTTTCTCGTGGAATGAAGGTACATTGATGGGATTAGGATTTTTATCCCCTCTTTTACTCCCTTGCATTTCTTCTTTAGCTATTATAAATTTTTGCACTGCCTCATGCAATTTTGTAGGCATCAAAATGCGCACTTTTTCCTTTAACAAGGGATTCAACCCATACAAAAACTTGTTCACCTTTAGGCTTTTAGTATTTAGATATGTATCATATCTAAGAAACTCCATGAATCGATCCTCGTATTCAAGTACAATCTTAGTTCCTTGCTTAAGATCATGGAACTCATTCAACTTTCATTCCAAGTATTCTGTTGAAAGGTATTTTTTTTAGAGCTCAACTTCAAATTGTTCCCAAGTCAAGGTAGAGATAGAATATCCCAATTGGGACTCCAAATTTCTCCACCATAGCAATGCACTCTCCTTAAGTTGGTATACAACCAACTTGGATTTTTGGTTGCTAGAATAGCTCCACAACATAAGAACATAGGATAGCTTCAAAACATAGGAACATGTTTTCCAACCAAGCTTCTGCTACCTCCCCTTTAGTAGTACCTTTAAATATAGATAGTTTAACCTTTTCTAACTCTCTATGTACATCTCCATCAAATGGTACTTCTTGTCTTTCAGGTTACGAGGAAGATCCATGCATTGAAGGATTTCCTCCAATTCTATTTATCAAAGTTTATGTCATCCTTTGAAAGGATAAAATCTTATCCCTTACTTCTCTGATGGATATGTGTTCAGAATCATCAGCTTGAGAAGGTGGAGGTGAAGGTTCCCTCCTTCTTTGTCTTATATCTCTCACCATGATTACCTGATCAAGTAAGATTCATATATTAGTTCTTAAAATTTCAATTCTTAACAAATAATTACCACATAAACATTGGCATGTAAGCCATTGTTCCTAGAGTTTAAACCACCTTTGATACCATATGTAAAGCCCCACCTTACCTACCATCATAACATAAAGAAACTAAACTCAATCTAGGACCTTTTTTTTATTTTTTATTTTTATACATATATACTTAAACCAACTTACTTATAGTTATATGTGTAAAATAATTATAATTATAATTACAAAACAAATGACAACTTTAAGCTTTAATTAAAAAATGTGTAATTCCAAGAGTTTTTAAATTTATCATAAATATACTTTGACAAAACTTGGATTTTAAAATCAAGAGTAGAGGCAGAACATGAAAACTACAACTATTGTGACATTTCACCAAACACTTAGCATGAATGCAAGCTATAGCCATTGATGTATTTCATCAAACACTTTGTATGCATGCAAGCTACAACCATTGAGGAATTTTGTCAAACATTTTGCATGCATGCAAGATACAACCCTCGAGGCATTTATTCAAACAATTTGCCTACATGCATGCTACATGCATAATGCAAAGTAGATAATGTCCATAATTGATCATAAATAACTATGAAAAGATACACATATACAAATAATTATTGCACGTTCTATTATTTCATTAGCAATTTCCTGTGTTGATTGTCTCTCTCATTTATTGGACAAATAACAAGTTTAAGCTTGAGATATCTCGTGATTATATTTGCTACACAATATATTGTGGTAGTGGGAAATATTTGTTTAGTTCTAATTAAAAAAAAAGACCCTAATAATATCAATAAACCTATTGCATATGGTGTGAAATATTGACTTGAGAATTAACATTACTTTGTTTCTTTTTACAAGTTACACACCAACATAAATCTTGGTTGCAGAATGTGAAATCACATGAATGGATAGATTTGGGATGAATTTGAATATTTACTTATACACGCTCTATTAAGAAACATGATATAGAGCAGAACATGAAAAATACAACTATTGGGACATTTCACCAAACTCTTAGCATGCATGCAAGCTACAACCATTAAGGCATTTATTCAAACAATTTGCCTACATGCATGCTATATGCATAATGTAAAGTAGATAATGTCCATAAATAATCATAAATAACTATGAAAAGATACACATAAATAATTATAAATAATGTTCACAAATAATTATTGCAAGTTCTATTATTTCATTCAAAGCAATTTCCTATGTTGGTTACCTCTCTCATTTATTGGACAAATAACAAGTTTAAGTTTGAGATATCTCATGATTATATTTGATACACATTATATTRCAGCAGTGGGCAGTATTTGTTCAATTCTCATTAAAAAAAAACTAATAATATCAATATGGTGTGAAATATTGACYTGAGAACTAAACATTGCTCTGTTTTTTTTTACAAGCCACACACCAACATAAATCTTGGTTGTTGAATGTGAAATCGGATGAAYGGACAGATTTATGATGAATTTGAATATTTACTTATACACCATCTATTAAGAAACATTTTAAATACATCCCATAAGAGCTCCAGAAATATACACATAAATAATTATAATGTCCAGAAATACCTATAAATAGTTGGGGAAATATACAMATAAATAGTTATAAATAATTATTCAATATACACACTCTATTAAGAAATATACTAAATGCATCCCATAAAATCTCAAAATAATGTCCAGAAGTGACTATAAATAGTTGTGAAATATACACATAAATAATTATAAATAATAATTCAATATACACATTCTATTAAGAAATATAGTAAATACATTTCATAAGAGCTCTCAAAAAATACACAGATAATTATAATGTCCAGAAATAACTATAAATAGATGGGAAAAGATACACATAAATAATTATAAATAATTATTTAATATACACACTCTATTAAGAAATATAGGAAATGCATCCCATAAGAGCTAAACACACAATAAATGTCCAGAAATAACTACAAATAGTTGTGAAATATATACACATAAATAATTATAAATAATAATTCAATATACACATTCTATTAAGAAATATAATAAATCCATAGCTTAAGATCATCAATTTAAAATTCATAATCAATTAACTTAATCACATTTTACCAAAATGTGTACATGACTTCTACAATCATTTGTGATTAGAGCATCCTTGTCCGCAAGTAACTAAGTTCCCTGCCAAATCTTATTCATTAAAAGGCTAAGCATACATAATCATGAAAATCATGTAACATCACTATATCATAATCAACTATTTGTTCCACAAAACAATGATCATCCACATCACAATCATATATCATAATCCATGTAACTAACCAGATGTAGAAAAGAAACATACACATAACAAGTTCTTAATCAAAATTGATATGCAACACATAATAAGAAACATAAGTACACATAAGCAGAGATACAATCATGTATATATAATATGTGAATATATATTAGTATTCAAAAGTCAAGTGACCCAACCAATTCCATAACATATAAGTTTGGCATACAATATAATCCATCAAAAATCACCCTCTTCGGGTGTCACAAAACTATACTAGTCAAGATGGGACACTAAAAAGGTGTGGGGAAACTTTTATCAGCATCTGTATCCAAGATGGATGATAATTTCCTCATGTGAGAGGAGTTTGCATGGGTGGATCATCGTCTGATATATCAGGCATCAGGATAACGTATCAATGGAAACTAGACTATTCACATATTGGTTTTACCTTGGTCTTATTGGTTTTTACTGATAGGATCTTGACATGTGCCAGGTAAGGAAATTGACAGGATGAGGTGATTGGTTACAATTAGCCCAATCTATTGAGATCTGTGACATGTGAGAATGGACACGTCGAGGCAATAATTGTTTTCCTCTGACGACTGCAAGCAGGGATATGATGATGGGTAAAGGGAAGAAAACATGATGTTATAAATCTTGTTATGTGTCACATGTTTTCCAATTGATTTGGCAGGTTGTCAGTGAATCCCCCCACTCCCCTGAGACATTCTCCCTCATTCCCCTCTTTGAAACACACGTCTCTTTCCCTATGGTTCGTAGATTTTTGAAGTTTTGGGGGAAAACACATGAAATTTGGATGATGTCATGCTAATGTCAGCATCGATCTATAGACATGTGGACACATGGAAGCTTGGAATCGGTCCATGTAGGCACTGAAGTGTCATCAAGAAATCAACATAAGAATGGATGGGCTAAGTATGACAAATAAAACCATGGTGGGCCTCCTCGCTACAAGTGGCGATCTTTGATAGGATCAAAAATATGCATCACTGACTTGTCAGGTCCTCATCATCTTCCTCGGTGTCTAGGTGGATTGCTATGTGGCTATAGGTGGCTCTATGTGGATGGACTGGTTCATAATGAATTTGTGTATATGCAACCTGACGAGTCTAGAATACCACTGTCGTGACCCTAGGGTAGTGGTTTTACCTTTCCATATCTTACCATGCAACACCATTCTCTATTCACCACGTAGATCCTTAAAACTGTTGTTGCACCCTGTTATCACTCTATAATTTCTCAAGTTGTGGAAGAAGTTGAAAGAGGTAACCACTTTGGAAGCTGGGATATAGCCCTGACAGCTTCAGAGAGGGATCTCTCTATCTGATTTAGCTATGTTCTTCTGAAATTTCAGGCTAGTTATGATAGTACAAGGTTTGGTTTTTAAATTGTTTGGTTGGGACAGGGAAGATGGGCCATTGGGAAAATGGAGTCATTGGATCAGTTTAATCAAGGCAGTTTCTACAGGAACATTACAGGGCGGGATAAGAACTTTGTTAGATTCTTAATATTGTTGAGTGATGTGAAAGAAAAATTGAGAAGATATGATTGTACCAGAGCAATCAAGAATTATGGGATTGACCTTCTAGTAGAAAACATAGAAATTATTCACAGCCAGAGCCAGAGTGTACATATAAACAATTATGCTCCTAATATTCTATTGAATAATTCAGAAGTTATGGATAATAGTTGAATAATAGTGAAAACACATATACAAATACAGATGCACTTCACCAACATAAGTGACACGAGAATCCTATAATTAAATATGTATTACTGAAAATTGATCAAAGGAGGCTATGTGAGCTTCTTTAAAATGTTGATCCTATCCTACGTATAGGTCCCAACCCTTCATACTTCGAAATGCAAAGTATTTATAAGTTTATTTACAAAGATCTTGTCATAAATGAGCAGGATATATTTAAAGAAAATCTAAACTAATTGTTACAAAAATAGAAAATCATTATAATTTATGCCACAGAATTTGGACAGGTTATAGTAAATCTCAAACTATTGAGGTTGTTTCGTGAATTAGTTGGTACATATGTCACCTATGTATAATGATTTTCCTAAAAAATTATCAGGAATTTAAATCCAGAATTTGTTGTTGCCTGTTGTTCTTTTGCTGCAAATATCTCCATGCGATTTGCTTACTACCCTATCAATTATGTCTCTTTACCATCAGTCCCTTTGAATAACTTTGCTGGTAGAAAATCTTGTAGTTGAAGGTGGGTGATTTTGATGACATCTTAGCTCAGCGTAGGTTCATTATGGGACAATTGATGGTCAACGGTCATGTGGGAAGATGTGATTGGCTATGAATAGGATGTCATGGTGACAGGTGTGGGAAGTAGCGGTGAGAAGGTGACGTGTAGTGAGAGGGGGGAAGTATATGCTAGGGTGTAATCAATAGGGATAAGCAGAGAGGTGGATGGTATCGAGAATGAGGGGACAAGTGGAGACTAGGGAGAAAAGGAGTGAATGCGGGGAAATGACGGTATCAGATGGTGTTTTAGGTGGATTTCAAATGGGGGCAGGGGGGTAGGTGGTAAGTAGTATTAGTAGGGGAGGTCTGAAATGACGAGGAGGCACCACGTTAGCTGGGACCCATGGAGGGGAAAACCACTTTTCATACCCCCCCCCACCATTAAAGGCAGAAAAGTCGGGGGGTCTGAAATGCACTGAGGACCGTTGATCTGGGCGATGATATATGTCATTGAAGGGAACTTGTGCGAGGATTAAGCGCTACACCCCAGTCTTTTCAACTTTGGTTAAAAACTAATATGCGCCATAAAAAATAAATATTTGCATTTGACCTACCTTTTGTGCTAGGTGTCAGACTAAAGAACCTGATATATCATTGGGAAGTTGCCCCTGAACACTATGCCATTAAAACACCTGAAATTTTTTCTAAACATGAATTGATATGAAAAAATCTCCCGAAAATTCCATACTTAGTTTTGGTCATCAAGCTCCAAAAACTAAATGGTTACTTGGATAAACATGTTTTTTAGGCTTTGAAACCTAGTAATTCATAGGCTAAGCCTTACCAACAGAGTTCCAAAATAGATAATTGCATAAACATATTACCTATAATTATAGGAATCTAACAGTGGCTCCAATTGGGGATGGCATCCTCCCTATGAGATGTCAAGAACACAGTAGACTAAGTAGCCTTGTTCATAGGGTTGATCCGAAGCCTTCAACCTGCTCTGTCATGAAACCTCTGTGGCTAAATTTCAAACTCAAATCTGATCTGTGTACTGAAATCTGAACTGAAACTGAAAAGATTCTTGAAAAATGCTCCTAGCACTGAGATTATTTGCACACTGAAAATATGACCGCTGAAAAGATGCTTACCTAGTAATCTTATTTATATACAATCCTATTCTAACACCGAATGTTTGACTTCAAGTGATATAGAATATCCAATTTTTCCAATCAAATATTTGATCCAATACCTGCGCTCCCCCAATGTTTTCAACAATCATGAGAACCAACTCTGGTACTGGCACTTGAAACTAATTGTCATCCTAGTCTTTACAACAGAGAACTTTGGAACCATGAAAGATAGAGGAGGCATTGAATATTGATTGGAATTCTGAAGTGAAAAACTCCTCCATATAGATAGCTATGGGATCATGATAAACATGACCTATTTATTGGTGTTCAAAGTATTCAACAAATTCAAGGTCATAATTGGGTATTGCACATATGTTATCTATAACATCATACAATTTCTGATTGGACTGCAAATTCTTGAAAGATCTTTGTAATGAGACTCTTGTTGAACAAGACAGTGAAGCCAGTTGCCTGATCAAGTTTTTATCATACCTGTTTGTAGGCTCATAATCAGTTAATGTAAAAGGAATTTGGCTACACAGATCATCCAAAATATCCGTTATTGCATCATGGAGAAATTGAGAAAACTACTGCAATTTATTATGCAATGATTCCAATGAGGCTACATGATTTTCTATAGGCTTACCAGTCCTTGCTTCTAATATATTAGCATCATTTTTCTTCAAAAACTGAAATGAACCAAAACTTAATGGTACAAAATTATGTTGCATCAATTCATCTATGGTTTGAAAATCAATATAACTCAGGGGCTATAATTCCATAGCTAGAACAAATTCCATATCACAAACGACATCCTCAACTGACTCATTAGAAATTTATCCATTCCTACTATTGAAAACTTGTTGGTCTGCTTGCTTATAGATTTGTTTCAAAAATTGAAATGAGGAGAAACATAAGGGAAAATAATTTTCACTTACTTGAAAATTTTCTGCATTTTCCTCATTGTAGTCATGATTAATATGCACGGGATGATTGTCATATTTGAGTTGTTGTAACTGAGTTTCTTCCTCCAAAAAACATGTTGTTGATTGCTTTGAAGAGTCAACCTTGATGTAGCCATCATCATATTTATCATACTTGAGTAGATCATCCATATAATAAAATTCATCAAGCACACACATTAGATCAGTTGATTGCTCCTCCACAAACTGATTTTGAGTTTCATCTTTCTCCATGGCATGAATTGAATACATAAAAAAATCATTTTTTGATTTATGATACCCAAGATAAACAACAAAATGTTTAGGAACAATGACCCTTTGTTTCTCTGCAAAAAATGGAACATGGTGTTTTTGAACAACAAGTTCATCTCTCATTGTAATCTTCTGCATCATTTCTTTCATTGTGCATGCCAGAATGTCTAGTTTCACTTTTGAAGATGTAAGATGCTCCTTCTCTATTTTTTACTTTCCTTTTGCCTTCAACTTTGACTTTTTGATCAACAAATTAGCTTCTACTCCTATTGCATTGTTCTGCATTTCTTCAAGTGTTGTAGTATTCCTTTTTGTTAAATCAAATGCCATTTCCAGACCAAAGGCATCCGAGTAGTGTAAGAGAGCTAAACCAAGAGGAGGTTTTATATCATTAGGCATTGAATGGTAGACTTGATTGAACCTGGCTGAAAAGTGTTGCAATGTTTCTCCTAGATGTCTCTTTAAATGATCATATTCTTCTAGAATGAGAAAAAGATTCCTCTTAATCACCCATTTAATAAGACTTTCACAAACTGATTGAAATCAAAAATGCTTACAGCTAACAAATTTTTGAACCATTCCTTAGTTTTACCTTGCAATGATAGAGAAAAAATCCCGATACAGACATCATCTTCTTCAACCTCAAAAAGGTCAAGAAAATGTTCAAAAACCCTGAATGTGTTTTTCAGCAGTGATGTTACCATATTCTCCATCAAACCTAGGAAGGTATTTGTGATAATTTTCAGGGAAATCAGGGAGTATAGGAGGTCAGAAAAGAGGCTTGTATCTATCTAGAATTTTAACAGTAGTAGGAGTATGTACATGAACTGTAAAATTAGACTTAATCTTTTGAGGCTAATCAGGTTGAATATGATTATCATGAGTTTCAGAAACATGGTCTTGACTAGGATCGGGAAAAGAGAAGAAATAATTAAAAACAAAGCCTATTATGTCTTGGATAAAATTCCAAATTGAATACATGATCTTTCCAGATTGTCTTGTCACATTTCAGGTTCTTCCTCCAGTGGAGTCTTTGAATTGAAATTGATTTGGAGTCAATTACAGTCGGGAGGTAGATGATACAACCTTCTTGTGTCTGATCATTGTCCACCATCAGTAATCAAATCTGGAACTTGATATTATTTTCTAAAGAAGATCAAAATTCTCCCTAGTATGGTCGCCACTATGTTATCACTCTATAATTTCTTAGGCTGAGGAATAAGTTGACAGAGGTAACCACAAAACCACTTTGGAAGCTGGGATCTATCCCTACCAACTTCAGAGAGGGATATCTCTATCTGATTTATCTATGTTCTTCTGAAATTTTAGGCTAGTTATGATAGTACAGGGTTTGGTTTTTAAATTCTTTGGTTGGAACGGGGAAGATGGGCCATTGGGAAAATGGAGTCACTAGATTAGTTTAATCAAGGCAGTTTCTACAGGAACATTATAGGGAGGATAGGCACTTTGTTGTNATGGTCGCCACTATGTTATCACTCTATAATTTCTTAGGCTGAGGAATAAGTTGACAGAGGTAACCACAAAACCACTTTGGAAGCTGGGATCTATCCCTACCAACTTCAGAGAGGGATATCTCTATCTGATTTATCTATGTTCTTCTGAAATTTTAGGCTATTTATGATAGTACAGGGTTTGGTTTTTAAATTCTTTGGTTGGAACGGGGAAGATGGGCCATTGGGAAAATGGAGTCACTAGATTAGTTTAATCAAGGCAGTTTCTACAGGAACATTATAGGGAGGATAGGCACTTTGTTGTATTGTTAATATTGTTGAGTGATGTGAAAGAAAAGTTGAGAAGTTAGAATTGTACCAGAGCAATCAAGAATTATGGCACTGATCTTCTAGTAGAAAACATAGAAATTTTTCACAACCAGAGGCAAAGTGTACATTTAAAAAAAAAAAATCTCCTAATCTTCTATTGAATAATTCATAAGTTATGGATAATAGATTAATAACAGTGAAAACACATATACAAAGACATGTGCACTTCACCAACATAAGTGACACGAGAATCATGTAATTACATATGTATTACTGAAAATTGATCAAAGGCGGCTCTGTGAGCTACTTTACAATGTTGATCCTATCCTATGTACAGGTCCCAACCCTTCATACTTCGAAATGTGAAGTATTTATAATTTTATTTACAAAGATCATGTCATAAATGAGAAGGATATATTTAAAGAAAATCTAAATTAATTGTTACAAAAATAGAAAATCACAAGAATTTCTACCACAAAATCTGGATAGGTTACAATAAATATTGAACTATTGAGGTTGTTTTGTGCCTTAGCTGGTACATATGTCACCTCTGTATAATTATTTTCCTGCAAATTTATCAGGCATTTAAATCTGTAATTTGTTATCGCCTACTGATCTTTTGTTGCAAATATCTCCATGTGATCTGCTTACTACCCTGTCAATTATGTCTCTTTACCATCTGTCCCTTTGAATAACTTCGTTGGGAGAAAAGCTTACAGTTGAAGGTCGGTGTTGGCGATGACAACTTAGCTAAGCACGGGTTCATTATGGGATAGTCTACGATCAATGGTCATGTGGGAAGATGTGATTGGCTATGAATAGGATGACGCGGTGACAGGTGTGGGAAGTAGCAACGAGAAGGTAACGTGTAGTGAGAGGGGGGAAGTAGATGCGAGGTTGTAAGAAATATGGATAGGTGAAGAGGTGGATGGTATCGGGAATGAGGGGATAGGTGGTGAGTAGGGAGAAGAGGAGCGCAAGCAGGGAAACAGTGGTATCAGATGGTCTTTTAGGTAGATTTCGAAGGGGGGGGTAGGTGGTAAGTAGTATTAGGAGGGGGGGGTCCTAAATTATGAGGAGGTTCCATGTTAGGTGGGACCCACAGCAAGGAAACCCACTTTTTGGACCCCCCCCAACATTAAAGGAAGAAAGATCGGGGGGTCTGAAATGCATTAAGGACCATCGATCTGGGCGATAATAGATGTCAATGATGGGAACTTGTGTGAGGATTAAGCGCTACACCCAAGTCTTTTCAACTTTGGTTAAAAACAAATATGCACCATAAAAAATAAATATTTTCATTTGACCTACCTTTTGAGCTAGGTGTCAGTCTAAAGCACATGATATATCATTGGGAAGCTTCCCCTGAACGCTATGCCATTAAAACACCTGCATTTTTTTTCTGAGCATGAATTGATATGCAAAAATATCTTGAAAATTCCATACTTATTTTTGGTCATCAGGCTCCAAAAACTAAATGGTTACTTGGATAAACATGTTTTTTAGGCTATGACACCTAGTGATTCATAGGTTAAGCCTTACCAACATATTTCCAAAATAGATAAATACATAAATAGATTACCTATAATTATAGGACTCTAACACACCCCAATGTTGTGTTAATATTCTCACATATTTCTGATGCAACATGCATTATCTGTTGAATAGGCTCACTTGCATCCTTCACATGATTGGGCCCTCACCTTTTCCTGTTATTTATCCTTAAACCTCGATCTTATGATATGAATCTATTGGGGAAAGGGCTTAATCCTATTTTGGTTGCGATAACCTCCTTTCATGCTCTCGATAAGTGCCCAAGTATTTGAAACTCAACTTCAGGCCCTTGGGGATGGATTTGTCTTTGTAAACATTCTCAGGCTTTCGACCACGTGATTTTCCTATTTGATCCATGAGCTCTGTAAGATCCCTTTTAGCCTGATGATATTGAAATTCAGTCCCATAATCTCGATCAATATGAACTCTAATGACTGGATCAAATCCAATACTAACATGTAGGAAGGTTTCCATCCCATGAATTAGAATATTAACCATATTATCACCCTCAGGATCAACATTGAGGAGGTGAGACAATTTTCTTTGAAAGTCTTATGTCACTTTGTATACTTTGGGAAAGATTTTGACTCAATTTTGAGGGAGACCCTTTTTCAACAACTTAGAGACATTGGCATATCAAAGACCCTTATCACTTTCTCATGCACCTCTATGAGTTTATCGCTACCTTCTTTAGTATAGCACATACGTTATATAATTTCATTTGGAGCACCATTATGGTGAAGTAGGGGTTCCCTCTCCCCTCTACCTTATTTGGGATTTATATTGAGGGGTCAGACTACCACCTTTAGGAGAATATTTGGTTCGGGGATATTTTTTTTTCATTATGTCCTAATATCCATCCTCATTTTTGTAGATGATGTGATCCTCTTGGTCTTTACCCTAGAGGGATTATAGAGACAACTTGATGCCTTATCCAATTTTTGTGATCTTCATGAGATGATGGTCAACCTAGGTAAAACCATGGTGATGATATTCAATGAATCAAAGAGTGTCTTAACAAACTTCCATTTTTTAGGGAGAGGAGGTTGAGATCACCAAAACATATACCTACTCGGTAGTCTAGTTTTAGGGCCTATATTTGGGTTGAGGAACACACTCCAATCTTGATCAATAATGGGTTTGGGTCCCTTTATTTTTTTAAGTGTCAGTGTTTCTAGAACCACTTCGAAGGCATATCATTCAATATGGAGCTCAAGGACTCATCATTGAACCCACACGTGTTTGTGGCTCCATGGTGTGGATGTCTAACTTTCTTGAGTCATATTGGGCCACGACAAAGAGTGTACATACCCTCGTGATTTTATGTTTCATTAGGAGAAAATGGATACTACCCCACACCATTATATAGGTACATTTTGTAGCTCACCCATTCAAGGTCAAGACCATTTTTAGATTGGTCTCACTTTTGCACCGCATACAGTGTTTTGCTGACTCAACTATTGGTAGGGATCATTACTCACACCTTATGTATTTCTCCTTAGAGGCCTTGGATTTGAATAGACCTATAGGATGGGTCCATTTTTGTTGGTTTTTATAGGTCTTGAATCTTGTCCAATTAGTTTGCATCTCGATGGACACTTCCCTCCTTTCAAGTATTCTTTGGGTGCCCCTAGACATCTCTTGCATCTAGGTAGTATAACTAGGTTCCTTGTCTCAACCCAATAGAGCGGTTGAAGAATAAGATGGACTTCAATGCAAGTAACTTCTTAGAGTTTAGAGACAACCTCGTTCTCATACCCCCTTACACATTATGACATTGGATGCACATGCTTAGGATCTCCTAGGGATAGTTTTGAGTGGATCCAAATAGAATCTAAATAGAGGTTGAGAATAAGATTCCATGTGAGGATAAGATTCACTAGTGTTTTCAGGCATAGGAGAATGAGATGGAGGAGAAATTTATTTTCTAGTTCCCTATATACTATGATATATGAGGATAGTTCAATTTCCTCTTCAAGGAGGTTGGAAACTCTCTCTCCACTTTTTTTTTATATCTTTATTAGCAATTATCAGCCTTACTTATGAGGGAGGCATTGGTTATCTAATCCTACACTCTCAATCCACTCCCCCAGTTTAAAACTACTCGAACAATCACATCCTTTTTCACAATGATTGGAATGGAAAAGGGAACTAATGTTTCCATAGACAAAAATGCCATTCTCAATAGGATATAGGTTTGAGATACCTTGAGGTGCCTCCAACTTCCCTTTAAAAAGACCCATTCAGAGCTATAGATTCAATTACTACGATATGGGTCATCCTTTTAGTAGGTAGTCCTCCATTTTTCAGACAACGACAACAAATACCTCTCCTGAGACAACAAGATGTACAATGGACCAACTCTTCTCCCATCTCCTTTGGATAGTCTTCTATCAAGATTTTCTTCTCTTCATCCTTAGATGCTAGTAAATGTTAAAATATAGAGGTGGGTGACCTACGAGGTAGGGTCTCCTCCTCTTCTTCATATGATAGATCTATGGGGCATTCATCTCTTTGTGACCTCCTCCATGGAATCCCCTTGGGAAGTTTTTTTCATTAGACCATTAATGGTTCTTGTATCTATCTAGTTCTTCCAACAATAGTGTCTTTCCCATTTTATAGATCTTTACTTCTTAGATTAGGCATAATTTTGGATTTTATAGGAGTGGTCAATGTGTTCCCACAATGTATTGATACTTTTTTACTTAGAAGTATCATTGACCTACTTATGGTCATTTGTTGGACATTAATAGCATTATATTATCTTATCTTACCTACATCTTGTGCCATGTTGTAATTAAGTTCAAGGATGGCATGTATGATTAGATGACTAGAGATAAAGTGGTAGTGTATAGGTTCTAGGATTGACTCGGTTGCATGGATGATTGGGTGCATTGTAAAATTTAGAAGCATATCCAACTCAAATGGAGAGATACAATTTCACATATTTATTTCTTAGGAAGGATGACCCTTCATAAGAACTTGGGGTGAACTGATGCTAATGGTGAATAGATATGTGTTCATTTAATATGTAGTTCCTCTTTTACCTCCTAAGAATGATTTCCATGTGTCACAATGCCCATGGTTAATATAGGATTTCTTTTATATCTTTAGTTAGACAAGGAATTGAAAGGGTAGAGGACGATTCCAGGGGGTGACAAGTATGGATGGAATGGGGCAAAGAATGTAATATTGAGGATAAGATGGTCTCTGTGAAGTAGGTTATGCACTTGATAAGTTCATCAATGTCATAAATTGGGAGGATAATTTTTTTGAGGATGTTTATATATTGTGCATCAAATTAGTGGTCAAAGTGGATGGTGGTAGACTGGTGGCTCTGAATGACAAGAGGGAGAGAAAGGAGGGAATCAATAGAGATTAGTAAAAATAAGGAAAACTTGTTTGTAAGGGGATGAGAGATAGGTGAGATTTGAAAATATTGGATATTTAATAATGAATATCTACTAGTAAGGACATAATCAACAATAGATTAACCATCGATGAAAGGAAATCAT
>JASDQU011104411.1:20042-30068 GCA_032191745.1 Picea mariana | reverse complement strand
AGAGAACACTTGTTCTCCCTTGCACCACCCTGCCACCCTAGTTTCTCTGACTGCAACTAGATGGAAGCTACAACTTCCTGTGTTCAAGCTCCCACTTGAACCTTTGAGGACAACAGTCCTCCCAAGCACCTCCCAACCTCCCTAGAATATGAAAGGCTAAATAAACAGTCAACTTTACAAATAAATCAGTTCTTACCAATCTTTCTTTGTTCTGTAAATCTGGTCTTCTACACACTGTTATGTCATTCTGCTCTTCTCCTGCTCTTTCTGTCATTATAATCTTCTTTTACTCTTTCTGTCATTCTACTCTGCTTTTACTCTTTCTGTCGTTATGCTCTGCTTTTACTCTTTCTGTCGTTATGATCTGCTTTTGCTCTGCATTTCATCTCACTCTGCACATTTTCTAAGTCTCATGCTTCACTTCCTCTCATTTTCCCTTTCTTACTGTTTCATACATTTTCCATCCAGAACAGCCAACGTTTCACATTCTGTCTCATTTTCTTTTATACACACTTCCCCGATGGTTCCACTTCGCATTTCCTAATGCAAAACAAGGACAATTGTCCTAGCAACTAAAACGCTAATTGATTCTCAATCATGAGTCTGTTTCTTTTAACAGATTTGTAACTAAGGAGTTAACTGTAAGAGGGAACAGTAACCCTCTGATCACATTCAAGTTTATCCGCACCGTTGGATGAACTTTATTAATCTTCCCTTTAAATTGGATTTCGGCATTCCTTATGTTCAATGTTCTTTTCACTTACAAATCCCGATCCACAAAATTTCGTAAAGCAGTCAGATCAACGATCCAGATCATATTTAGATCTAACAGTTCATATTAAGTCGGGATTTCACTCATCGTGATTTCGACACTCTAGACGTTCAGTGTTTTTGTCACTTCAAATTCACGATCCTCGACACTCCGTAAAGAAGTCGGATCAACGGTCCAGATCACATCTCTATTCAACGACTGCGATTAAATCATGATTTCACATATCGCGAAATCGAGATTCTTGATGTTAAAAAACTTTGACATCTCCAACTCTCGATCCCTGAAACTCCGACAAGGTGTCCATCTGCTAACGTCACGCGTGAATTGACACGTGTTGAATACTGCCACGTGTCACTTTGATTCATGACTTACACGTTCCTGAAATGTTGAATTAGTCTGACATTGTCATTACCTGGTTGTGACACGTGTTCCTAGCTGACGTGGTCTGCTGATGTGAGTTGGGTCGACGGTTCAGATGTGATCTTGATTTGATGGCTCAGATTACATCGAGATTTTGCATATCGAGAAATCGAGATTCCTGTTGCATTTTTTCTTTGACATTTCCAACACGCGATCCTCGAAACTCCGATCAACGGTTCAAATGTGATCTTGATTTGATGGCTCATATTACGTCGAGTTTTTGTGAGCCCTCTACTCCTTGCACTTTTAAAGATCGTGCAGGTTTTCCTCAATCCAACGGTGGTCGGACCCTGCACTTGGATATAACACCTGTGATCTATCCTCCTCTTCAGTGCACTCTTCTTCTCTTTATTCAGATCTGACGGCCCTCATGCTGTCGGGAATTTTGGATGTGATCCAACGATCAGAAATGCTTCTCGGGTCTTCGATCATTTTGTCAGTGTTGTGTTGCCTTCGATCATTCAATCTTCCTGGACTTATCTTTTGTTTGCCTGTCGATCACAAAATTCATGTACTCATGCCATATTCACCATTGTACTTTCCATCAATGACAAGCATTCGTTGTCTTTTAAATATTTTCCAACACTATGTACATATTATGAAAGAGAAGAGAACCAAGCTAGATCCTTCTGGAAAGAAAGGAGTATTTATTGGATACTGTGAGGTCTCCAAGGCCTTCAAAATCTACATCCCAGGTTACTATCAAATTAAGATTAGTCGAGATGTTATCTTTGATGAAGATGCAACTTTCAATAAATAGAGGAAATGTTAATTGGAAGAAGTCTATGAAGAAGAACATGTAGCTCCTAGAGTTACAGAACCTAGCAAGGAAGTTGCAGTTACTCTTGATGGTGTCATACCAAAGGATCATGATATGGTGGAACCTCAGGAACCACCTCGTGAGATCATCTCTCACAAGAGGAAACCATCTTGGGCACGTGAGATCATTCAATATGTAGAGAAGTATGGTGCTCCCAAAGGAACCATGAGACAAAGCAAGAAGCCTAATTCATACTCCAGTTATGTGGATTTGATGTGTGATCTCGTTAATAAGGAACCTACTTTATTTGAAGAAGATGCTCAAAATAAGGAATGGATGGATGCCATGACTAAAGAATACCAATCTATTATGAATATTGATGTGTGGGAAGTGGTTCCCAAACTAGAAAACAAAGATGCAATATCTTCTAAATGGATATTCAAAATAAATCATGTAGCATATAGAAGTATTGAGAAATGCAAAGCAAGATTTGTGGCTCGTGGATTTTCCCAGAAAGAAGGCATTGATTATGAAGAAGCCTTTTCTCCAATAGTAAGATACACATCTATCATAACCATCATGGCACTTGCAACCAAGATGAAGTCAAAGTTACACCAAATGGATGTGAAAACAACCTTCTTGAATGATATTATTGAAGAAGAAGTGTATATAGAACAACCACCAGGTTTCGAAGTACAAGACAGGAAGACTCATGTATGCAAGTTGAAGAAGGATATGTATGGTTTGAAGCAAGCTCCAAGAGCTTGGTATGGTAGGATTGATAGTTTTTTTATGAGTTTGGTCTTTACCAAGAGTAAAGTTGATCCCAACCTTTACTTCAAGATTGTGGATGATGGACTGGTTATATTGTTGCTATATGTGGATGAATTATTCTTGACAAGTGAAGAAAAGCTCATCACAAATTGTAAGAAGAAGCTTGTCATTGAATTTGAAATGAAGGATCTAGGCACGATGCACTATTTATTAGGTCTTGAAGTATGGAAGAGCCCGAAAGAGATTTTCCTTAATCAAGGAAAGTATGTTGTGGAAATTATAAATAGATTTGACATGATGGAATGTAAAGCTATGTCCACTCCTATGGAGACGAATATAAATTTATTGGTTGATACTTCGTCAAAAATAGTTGATGTTACTCTATACAGACAGATGATTGGTTTGTTTATGTATTTGATAAATACCAAACCAAATATATTCTTTGATGTGAACACCTTGAGTCAGTATCTGGTGGAGCCCAGACATGTTCACCTTGTCAATGCAAAGCATGTGATGAGATACCTTAAAAGTACATTGGACTATGGCCTATATTTTACTGGATATTGTGACTTTAGATTGTGTGGATATATTGATTCAGATTGGGATATAAGTGCTTCAGATAGAAAAAACACTTCAGGATGTTGTTTCATTTTGGGGTCAACCATGACTTCGTGGAAAAGTAGGAAGAAATCCAATATTGCTCTTAGTACAACAGAAGTAGAGTACATTGCAACATGCTCCACTAGTTGTGAATCCATATGGATTCAGAAGTTGTTGACAGGTCTATTTGACCTAGAGAAGGATGCTACTGTGATATTTTGTGATAACCAGCGCTGCATAAATATGTCAAAGAAACCAATTTTCCACGATAAGATGAATCATATTGAAATCTAGTACCACTACATTCATGACTTTGTACAGAAGGGAGTTGTGAATCTCTAGTATGTTGGCACATATGAGCAGGTAGCAGATGTGTTGACTAAGTCTCTATCTTGTGTGAAGTTTGAGTACTTTTGAGACAAGTTTGGTGTAGTCTGAAAGGACTTCCCTCGAAAGAGGGAGTGATGTTGATGATACTATGGTATCTTGACCATCAACAGGGCAGCTCATTAGGATTTATATCCTAGTGGATTGATCATCCCTGGATAGATCCCGTAAGGTCCGAATGGACGGTTTCTCGGAGTGCCTATGTATGTATATACTTTTGTGGTCAGTAGTGTGGAAACTAGTTAGGATTTATATCCTCAGGGATTTTATTATCCTTGGACAGATCCCGTAAGGTCCGAATGGACGGTCTTTCGAAGTTCCCACTGTTATTGTTGTTGTTTTTGTTGCTACTATTGATGCTCATGTCTCATTCTGTTGCCATTGATATTGATGTTCCAACTTCATGTTGTTTATGATGATGATGTTACTCCAGCTCCACGTTGCAGATGATGATGCTCAGCTTCTACTGATGTTGATGATGAGAAAAACTTTCGATGATTTATAGATATGACAAACAATATTCCTAATGTTTTTGATGATGTATCCTCCTCTTGATGATGTATTGAGAACAGTCAGTTGTTATTAATTTTGTCAGTAGAATACTCTTCTTGTTAAGGGGAAGTGTTGAAATATTTTAACTTCGAA
The DNA here is from genome assembly GCA_032191745.1 of Picea mariana. Taxonomy (NCBI): domain Eukaryota; kingdom Viridiplantae; phylum Streptophyta; class Pinopsida; order Pinales; family Pinaceae; genus Picea; species Picea mariana. Next base: position 25,710 of record JASDQU011104411.1, on the reverse strand, counting down.
GAATATTATACCTAAGAGGGAATGTTGAATAATATTATTATATTATATTTATTAATTAGGACCTATTGTTCCTTTGTAAAATTCGTCCCTTTTGTGCCTTGATGATTAAATTTAAATTAAGAGGGTAAAGTGACAGGTTGGCCCAGACCTAATTATAGGCTGGCCAGACCACTATTTATAAGGGAGGCCAACACCTCATTTGGACATACACACCAACTAGCTCTGCAATGCACAAGTCTTGTAGGAGAACCTACTGCAATTGGGGGTGACATCAAGGAGGGTCTTGGTCTATCTCTTGGTATCTCTTGGTTAAGTGGTGTGAAACTCTTACTAGTGAAGAAGTAGAGGAGGATATTCTGCTTTGTTTTTGGTCTATCTATATTGAGGAAGTTTTTGCTAGGTTTTCTTCCCCATGAAGGTTTCCCCAGGATAAAACATTGTGTACCTTTTGATTTTGTTTCTTTCAGTGATCCTCATATGTTGTTGATGTATTGAATTCTCATTTACTTTGGATATAACTTATTAACAACATTAAAACTTAATAAGTTTTACCTTTAAACTTAATAAGGGAACACCACCCATAAGGCCTTTTTCCATTTCTCTATGCAGACTTGTCATCCCTTTTTTGCAAATCCCAAAGATAAAAATACAATTTTTCCACATATATGCACCTTGCCCACTATACAACATGAGTATACGTAGGTCACACCACTACATCCCACGTACATTGGGAAATGTGCCAAAAATTGAAAAATGGTGTCAGGTTTCCATGTCACGACAGGAGATCAATGATCCTTGACCTTCCATATACTGGAAACATTCTGACTCGACCCTTCAGTTCCACTTGAAGGCTATAAATGGGTCAATTATGAGCTATGGAAAAGAAGAGAAAGAATTCAACTTTGAGAGCAAAGTTATTATGGAGGAATTATTCACTTCACATTGAGTATGCATCCCTTTATCCTTTAAGTCTGGACATAGTGTTCAACCCGCAAGCTCTTCCCTTATTGATTGAGAACTTCATTGTCTCTCTTATATGAGCTTGCCTTTGGTGGAGGATTGAAGTGGTGGAGGCCCAACTGGAAGGAACTTAGTTTCTCGGTTCCGAACCGTGCCGACACGAAAGTCTGTAACTTATTCACTTCTGCTGATTATATCTTAATAGAAATACTCTTTTCTCATCCAATTGACATCTTACAAATATTTGAATTATTATTCCATGGATGTATTTGTTATGAATGTTAATGGATTAGGCTATTGAATGTGCTAACATCATATATTATCACCATATGCTTGTGTTGCTTGGTTGTTGAGGACTAGTTGCAGGTGTATTGCTTTGGGTCGAGTGCTCAACGATGGAATTCATCGAACATCTGGATGAGGTAGGACTTTTATCTTGTCTTGCTAGCATATTTGTTTATATAGCATACTTGAGAATAGAGTTGATTTATGTAGTCATTTATGTCTATTGTGGTTTTCCCCTAGACATAGAGAGATTTTCCTTGCAACACCATGGTTTGTCTATGAATATCTAAATAAAAGGGACTTTTTTGATAAACCAAACATTTAATGAAAAAGGTTTAAAGGGTTAGTAAGAAACGATGTTGGGGATGGTAACTCAATGCTAAGATTCTTCTAGAGGGCTATTATAAGCAAAAATCCTAGCCAAATGAAGCTAGATGAATAAATAAATGAATAATAAGACTTGTGCATGTTTAAGACTTTGAGGGTCATCACATGAACCCATTCCCCCTTCCCTTTCATCATTATTACTTATTGTTACCTATCTTTCACCTAGATACTTAGGAAATATGGGTTTTCTTAGGATTTGATGCATGTATAAGGGTTAACATCGTTCCCCTTGGTAGGACTTCGGAAAGTATTAAAACTAATCCCCATTGTTGTGTTTTGCTAAAGAGATTTTTCTAGGTGCTACCAATTAATGGATTGCTAAGAGGCTAGACCCATCACGTCAAGTGGGTAATGTACATTGGGATACATGTACCATGCCTTGAGATCCATGATACTGCCTTGGGATCCATGATGCTACATTGGGATCCATGTACCACATCAAGATACATGTCATCGCATTGATATCCATGATGGTGCATCAAGCCATGATGGGGATGCCATGTCATCACACATGCCGCATGGACCACTTATATGCATCCTCCTTGCTCAGTTGGATATTTCTTGCATTCTCATGCATTATTTACTCCCTTTGTAGCACACGTGGGGGTAATTAATTCTTTGGAGAGAGTGTTTTCACATTACCAAGGTGACTACGCATGATGACTTGGAACCCTTGATGATGTGGCATCCTTATTCAACCATTCCTTGGGGAGCACTAGCCTTCTTGAGCCCACACATTCCACATGGCATGACTTTTATGTTTGGATGGCTCACACTTGTGAGGGTTTTGAGAAGATTATATTGCATATGGATTGTTCCCTTGCTTGAGGATGTGGATGTTGGAGCTATTGGACCATTTGACTTATCTATTGGACCATTTGACTTGGGTTGGACCATCTCCTTGGCAGGTGGACACCACCTTTTGAGGGATGCACTTCTCTTGAATCCCTTGTTTATCCAATTGTGTGGAGTTTCTTTGTACTTTGACATCTTCTAGAGGGTCATATCACTTTATGAGCATATTATTGGGATGTATTTTATTATTTTTGTATTTTTCCCATGGTTTCATCGGGTTAATGGATTTTGAGCTAGCACATGGTTTTGTATCATATTTGAGGAGGAGCTTCACCTATAAAAGGAAGACTCCTCCTCCATTTCAGATCGTTGGAGATTAATGAAAAACTTGGCTTAAAGAGTTCTTTGAGCATTTATTTATTTTCTTGGTGAATGTTTAGTTATTGTTCAAGGTTTAGATAAGCACTCTTGAAGGATTTTTGAAAGAAAAAGGCTACTACAAGGCCAAAGAAGGGTGAAATTCTCCACTTAGAAGAGTTCTTAAGGTAAGTTCTCAAGGTGCTTCCAGAGTGAGTAGGACTCTTTCATCCCTTCACACGAGGCATGTTGTTATTCAAATATCTTAATATTCACATTCCCTAAAGTGTTTTCTGCACTTTGAAATTAAAATTTAATAAATACTAATTTTTTCATAGATGCTTTTGGTGGTGGACTTTGAAATTAAAATTTCTAATTTAGTTAAAATTCATTTTGAAAATAAAATATGTTAAGCATGATAATAATTAATTTTTAAAATGCAGTTTTGGTGAAATGTTTTTTTGATAAAAATTTACATTTATTTATGTATAATTTTATTTTAATAATTAGTTTTCTATAAATCTTACATTAAAAATTGTATATTGATGAAACATTTGTATTCCAAAAAAAAAATTTATTGCATATAAAATTTGTTATTATTTCTCTGTGGTTTTGAACAGAAATAATATTTATCTGCGGTTTTGAACAGGAATACTACTTCTTTGCAGTTTTGAAATTATATCTTTGTGGTTTTGAACGAAAATAATACTTCTCTATTTTTTTTTTTTGAAGGAGATATTTTATTTATAAGATTATATATCTAGGGTTTTGAATGGGAATAATACTTCTCTTTGGTTTCCCCTAGATGGGGTGCCCACTTGATTTGATGGAAATTGCACAGTCTAGAGCCATGCAGTCAGGGTATGTGGCAACAAGAGGTGGTTTAACGTCACGTCCTCCCTCACACCCTTGTTGGCATGCAAATGCACTGCCGTCATCTTTTCTCCCACACGAGAACCGTGCAGCCCACACACTTCAGAACCTGCAAGTATTCATTGCAGTGCACGGCGAGCCCTCCATGTCACCTCATTTCCAACCGGCAGAGATTTCTTCCCCTCTATCATGCTCGATGGCTCATTTCCTTCATCGCGACCTCCCTGGGACATTTCATTTCTCCGCTCTGCTACACTTCTTTGGTGCGTTCCCCACTTTAGCGTTTTGAAGCTATCTGGTGATCACACCACAGACTGGAGCTAGCTGACCCTCCTTCTCTACATGCCGAGAGCTAGGGGCAAGCCAAGGTAGGGTGCAGTTTGGTATTGGGCCCGGGGAAGGGAGCCCCCGACCACTCCTCGCATTGTCTCCACCCACTGCATTTCGTACATTCCTCCTCCGTCGCTCCCCATGGATGCTCACCCTTCCGAGGAAGGTTCCCCCCCCCTCTTACCCACTTAGTCATACCTTCTTCTCCCTACGAACTAGTCGTGGATCTGGTCACCGACCTCTCCCCCCTCTCAAACCACTACGGATGTAGTGTCAAGTGGTTCGACCACTTGGGCAATTTTATTGGCTATGCGCCACCTCCTCCTTCGCTCCCTCGACGTCCCCTCTTTCCACCCCCCCCTTTTCGCTCGTCTCCTTCCTCTCCATCCTCTCCTTCTACCAACAGAGAAAATGAGCTCTTGACCACACTGAGCAGCATCAAAAAGGATCTGGAAGACATCAAAACAGCCATGCACAATGTCCAAGCACGAGAAGATGACCAGTGGCACCGAGTGGATAACAGGATGGCGTTCATGCAAGACCTGAGCAACGCCATGGAGAAATGAGAGAAGGGGAAGACACAGGCTGCACAGACCTACAAGGAGTCACTTTGGGGTCCAGGTTACTAATACTTTCTGTGTTTTTCTCTTTTTCTCTTTTTTTTGATGCCAAGATTATGGCCCTGTGTGGCACTGTAGATCTCTTGTCTTTATGCATCTGACATTTGGCCCTGCATGGCCATGTAGCCAATCTTATATATGAATTGGACTTCAGACAACGGTGGTTTCCCGAATGGGCACCGTTCCCTCCTCTCTTTGACTCGGGACGCCTGGCAAAGGTGGTTTCCCAACAGGGCACCAATGCCAGGTAACTAGAAAACTCTCAGACATTTGTACTTTTTGCAAGGAATCAATACAAAATCTAACTTACAAAAAAAAATACTTCTCTTTGGTTTTTACCTTTTTTACCCAGAATAATCTCTGTAGTTTCTCCGGACTTCTCTACGGTTTTCAGAAATTATTTTTGGCTTCTTCAACGGGTTGAGCATTTGGACATCTGAAATGAGGTGAGTCACTTTTTACTTTGATTCTATTTTAATTTTACGTAAAGAGATTTAAATATATTTTATTTATTTATTTATTTTAAGTTTCATAAGTAAAAGTTGATTTGAGAGATAAAGTCAATCCATAATAATAATTGTTACATCATTTTTCTCTTCTTTTCAATACGAGCACTCCACCACCTATTCCAAAAGATCATCCTAACAAGGGGAGCCCCCCCAAAATCACCCTATAGATCCTTTACGATTATATGGAATCAGTAGAAAAAAGAAGAGAAGAGAGAGATGCCAAAATCCAAATAGAGTTAGAAACATTAGAAAAAAGGAGTGAAGAAAGAGACATAAAACTCCAAATAGAGATAAAGACAATGATTCATAAAAAAATTAAAGATACCATTCAAAGTCAAATAGAGGATAGATTCTTAGGGTTCAAGAGTGAATTGCAAACAATGAAGGATAGAATTCAAGAAATGGAAAAACATAAACAATCAACCCAAGAAGGAGGGGTTGAAGAAAATCACAACTTGAGAGATAGGATTAAAGAGCTAGAAGAAAAACTAACCAACAATTTGATCCTCAATAATATGGAAAACAAATTGGATATCAAACCCATCAAAGAGA
>JASDQU011104410.1:0-29913 GCA_032191745.1 Picea mariana | reverse complement strand
TCAGGGCCTACATATACAATTCACTTTGTCATCTTCAAAAATTCATTTCTCCTCAACCATGAGGATCCACGTGACGTGCCACATACCACCGGAAACAACATGATGTATACTATCCATCCATGGGTGTTGTATCTACATGTGCATTTTCCTTCATGTCCAAATACCTTTATCAATCTTGCGATCCAAAACCCATGACTAGGGTTGACATCAATGACAACAACCAATCTTCCAACACTTTCTATATCATCAATTCCCATAACTAAAAAAACATTTGTTACAAGATTAGATAGCTCTGTTTTTTTTTATGAAAATGGAATTAGTTAGTTAAACTCTTGAGACTCTTACTCTCTTGTCCCATTAACTCTTGGACCACAATGTTCTTGAGACTCTTACTCTATTGTCCCATTAACTCTTGGACCACAATGTTCTTGAGACTCTTACTCTCTTGTCAAATTAACTCTTGGACCATAGTGTTCATTGGTTGCATGTTATATGATTAAAAATCACATTTTTGTTAACTTTGATGTTGGAAGATTTCGATGAGTTGTTTTATAACATTGGAATTAGTTACTTGAATTCTCGAGACTCTCATTTTCTTGTCCCATTAACTCTTGGACCATAGTATTCATTCATGGCATGTTTTATGATTAAAAATGAATTCTCAAGACTCTCATTTTCTTGTCCCATTAACTCTTGTACCATAGTATTCATTGATTGTATGTTTTATGATTAAAAATCATATTATTGTTAATTTTGATGGGGGAAGACTTCAATCAATTTTTTTTTAATGACATTGGAATTATAGTTAGAAATCTTAATACTCTTGTTGTCTTGTAGGAAGCCAAAAAAATGTTTAAAAAGCACCACTTATAACGAGTGGATAAATAATTTAGAAAGAAATAACAACAAATATTTATTAAAAAAAAATGAAATAAAAAAAATAATAATAAACATGGAAGCAAAGAGTTGACTCCTAATATACCACACTTCTTAAAGACATGCAACGCTTATATGCCAACATGCAATGCCACTTCCCAACTATATATGATACTTGTGAGTTGGCATGCAACACTATAAGTAGCATGCAATGCTTCTAAGCTAACATGCAAAACTTGTAAGATGTACGCAACACTCATATGTTGTAAAATGTTGTTAAAAATTTAATTGCGTAGGAATTTACATAGAAATAAGGGTAGAAACTATACCCCAAACCTTAATACCTTAATGCAAAGGTAAACTTTAAAGAAGATTGAAGTGAGGGTGAACGAAGTGTAGAGGTAAGTGCTATTAAAAACATATTAAGAGTTTTATACACAATATTAAACATCAAAGTAGAGAATGGGTTCGAATGATTAAGGTGTAATATTGTCACAAAGCTTAAAAGAAACACACAAATGAGGATTCAAAAGAAACTTATTAAATTTAATAATGTATAATGAATTATTATAAAAATGAATTTACATAATACTGTATAATGAATCATTATCAAAATGAATTTACATAGAAAATGAGGGTAAAAACTACACCCCAAACCTTAATGCAAAGGTAAAATTTAAAGAAGATTAAAGTGAGGGTGAACATAAGTGTAGAGGTAAGTGCTATTAAAAACATTGTCAAGAGTTGTATACACAATATTAAACATGAAAGTAGAGAATGGGTTCGAATGATCAAGGTGTAAAACTGTTACAAAGCTTGGAACACAAAAATGAGGATTTAGAAGAAACTTATTTAATTCAATATTGTATAATGAAGTATTATTAAAATAAAATTATTAAGTATAAGCATGATATTATAGACATTCGAGCCAATTCACCTTAATGTTATGAAAACCAAAACCTCCTTGAATTTATAGTAAAGTTATTTAATTAGTGAAAAATCTTGAGTTTCAGTGTGTTCATTGGTGTTTTGTAAGAGGATTAAGTCTTTTTCCTTCTTTTTATAAGGTTAGTATTCCTTTCAAATGTCAATTTTACATTTAAATAACTTGTCTCATCAAGCCATATTATGGTTGCATGAGGTTCTTGTGCCTCTTCGATCTCTCCTAGATTAGATGGTTAATGATCTTATGGATTAGTTTGGAATACTTACAAGTCACAAGGCCTTGGGGCCTTGCTGAATGGTCTAGATTATTGCAAGGTCATTGGGACCTCTAACTCCAACATCTTCCCAAGACTCCCACTTAATGGTAAAGATATGTTTAGATCTATGGTCTAGGATCTTGGAAACCTTTTTGGGTCCAAAAGGTCAAAACCTTTCCTAATGGTTCCTTGGATGGCTAGGATTGAAGCTAATGAACAATTTAGATTGTACCTTGGCCCATTATGAAGATGTAGTTTTAAGATTTTGAAAGATCTAAAGACCAATTAATATTGTCACCTGCAAAAATTTAGAGACTTGGTGATCAATTTTCTAATTAATGGCCAATTTAATGACAAGGGATCATGTTGGTGAATCAAGGGATCATGGTAGTTGATATTATATGTGTGACGATTTCACAGCGTATAATGTTAACAAAGAGTCGATTTCCTTCATTGTTCATTGCATGAAGAGTTGTGAGTGTCAACCTTTCGTTGTTTGTCTATAAGGTAATTCATTCAAGAAGTTTAAAATTCAGCATAGTGTGCACATTTACTGTCATGGGTATTATTTTAAACAACCATGTAAGTAACATTTGATCATTTTCTTTGTTGTTCTTGCCCATAAATGATAGAAAGGAAAGCCAAGGTTGTCCACACTAACCTCTAAAAATTCCAGAGCTTCACTAAGCTCTATGTTAGACATGCCCAAAGTTAATTCAAGAGTCAGAGATTTTAAAGATATATTCTATGGTGTTTTTTGTCTTGTCATTAAACATGATAAACCTAATACCATTAGGTATGTCACCCAAAGTTATGTTGCTAATAAAATAATGAAATTAAATCTTGGGAATGTGATTTACACAAAATCGAGTTGTGTGTTAAGTGTTATGGTGTGCAAAGGGGAGAAGCCATAACTTCTTATATGTCTAGGTTATGTTTAATGTTAGTGTTAAGGAAATTGAAAAAATGTCATCTTTAGCCTAGGGAATTGTTCCATTGGATGTCAATGTCCATAATAACAAGCACACTAATATGAATCTTGAGTGAGAGAATAGTTAGTACCCCACTTCCTTGTTGAGAAACAAGAGGTCCCTAACAATGATACTCCTCACCAAGCCAAGTAATTTTCAAAATGGTCTCATGATTTGGTCATTATACTATCTATAGTACTGGGAAGATATAACGATGAAAATTTCAATGCACATAATATCCCAAGTAGGGAAGGTTTTTTGTGTTCAATTATGTTAAGCTAATTGTCAATTCTGGAACAACTATCTGATTTTTCTTCAACCAAAATGTTTAGATATCAATGCTACATCGTTCATTTGATCTTGTTTTGTCAATATCCTCTATTTGAGCATTTAGGGTTGAATAAAATAGATAATTAAAGTATTGCTACACCTATTTCACAATGGATTTCTTAAGTTAGACTATACTCTTCAATGTAGGGTTTTAAAGAGTATTTGGAAAAATTCATGTATATGGCATATTATTCTATATTGGGATGTCATCCCTGTGGAATGTGCATAGAATGTAGGATCAAGTTGCAAATAATTTCAATCTCGGTGTACGTGAATAATTTATTTTATAAACTATACTATGATCAAGATTTATAACGAGGTTAAGGCCAAACCATTCAAACTGCTTGCATTACTTACACCAAGGATTTTTACCCTATAATTGTAAGGTAGGTGTCCAATGTGGATGACTTGCATTTTGTTGTACAGGTCACATATTACTTTTCCCCACCTTTCATTTTTACCCATTATCCCTTTACAAAGAGAAAGTGATTTGTAGAGGTTGAAAAGTTGTAAAGTCCTATGTTGATTTTCATATGGATGATGTATGGACCTATGATCCATATAATATTGTAACAAGAAAGAAAGCAGAGTTTAACTGCAGTGCATTCACTAGGAAAGGCTTGAACTACATAAGTTGACCAATAATAATAATGGGAAAGAAGTGCAACATGTTTTGATTCAACAAGTGGACAAAACTAGTAAGCTAGGCACAAAGATTTTTCCATTACAAGAGGAAGAGGATCTCGTTGCTCCTAAACATCTAGTTTTATTTAGAAAGGTTGGTGATGTTATTCTAGGCCTCAAGGTTAAACTTACCACCTTGCCTAGTAACATGACCAAAAATCTAAAAGAGAACGACTTAGGTGCCCATAAGAGAGGTCATCAATGGTTGATGATAAAAAAAAACCGGGCATGGTAAAAGAAGATTTTGGTGATATTCCCTTTGATGAAAAGGTCTCAAATCTATGTGATAAAAATCATGGAGATGACAATGAAGATGGTGATTCATTTAAATCTAGTGCTATTAATGAATATCAACAAAGTTCTCCAACTAAGATTCCTATCATCGTTACTAATAAGAATAGAAGAACTTGTATTGGCCATGGATAAGAAATATTGATAAATTAGGTCACAAAGGATTTGGGGTATTGGAAAGAATTAAGATTGTCTTTAGAGACCCCATGATATTGAATAGCAAACAAAAGGTAAAGGCCTTGAAGCAACGAAACCTTTGGCTCAACTTTTCTAGAAGGCAATTTGATTTTTTTTTCATAAACTTACCTCATTAGGGATGAAGCAAATGATGCCAAAGTTACTACTTATATTGTCAAGGAAGGGAGTACTCAATTTGAAAAGAAGCCTCAAACACAAGAAAATATTGTTGGTGAGAATAACATTTTTCCTGCTTATCCATCTCCAAATCACGGGGTCTTCACTTAGTGAACCTATGACATAGCACCTTCGTTTGTGGGATATTAAAGAATACCCATAATTTCACTAGATATTGATAAATACCTCCAAAAATCATTTTTTTGAACCCCCCCCTCCCAATACATCTTTCCAATAAAATAAGCCCCTATTTTTACAAGATACCCCTTTTTATACCCCCCAATACCTATAAACACCCCGATACCCACATCCCCCTTCAAATACCTACAAGATATTGACTCTATTTTTCACAATTAAAAAACCCCTTTATGAATGAACGTGATAAGATATTGGTCAACAACGTGAAGCCCCCGTGCTCCAAATGAACCTTCACAAATTGAGTTGTCAACATCTGGCAGTGGTGGAAAACCTCCTGATGGTGGAAGAAACTATGATGAAAAATACAAATATGATCATGATAATAAAATAAAAGTGAGAAAAGTGAAGATCAACCTAATCCCAAGAAACTATATCAGATTTATGAAGAGATATATGATGAGTTAGGAAAACCTCTTTCCCATGGTGTTCACACTTATGAGGTTTGTACCTCAATGTCTATCCTTCTTAGTATTTTTTCTTCTATTGATAGTTCTCCACAACATGGGATGACTTATTCTACTATGCCATTAGTCATAATCCTATCTTCGATTCAATATAATCTAGCATTATCATTATATTGCCTATATCTTTGCTTTATTCTCGTACTTCACCATTGTTGATCAATGCTTCTTCTAGACAATCACTAAAATTGTTTCTTCCCCCTTAGTTTTGCGCATGGTTCTAAGGTATTGATGGCTGCATCACAATTTTCTTTCCTTGATTCTCACTTTATCCAATCTCTTCAGTTTTGTGTATTTCATAATATAGTCTTTGTTAAGGAAAATAAAAAATTGTGGAAAAATAAAAATATTCTCCTATAGTCACCAATGGTCTGGCTTCTTCGAGACTCCTTTTTGCATTGAATTATAAGAGTGGGGTTCTTTCTATCACCACTCTACATTGTAAAGTTGTCAAGAGTGGGTTATAGATGCGTCCCAAGGACTATGATGTCAAGAAGATTAATTTTAACATCAATAAGTAGAAACACAAAGGTTGAATTATGTTTAACAAGGAAAGTAGTAAAAATTTCTACAGTTGATATATATGATCATATAGTAAGTGGGATAGCTTACAAAAGAAAATCTCAAAGCTTACTTAAGAGCTTGAGCTTCATAATATTGCAATTAGAGCTTTGGAGAAGGATATAAAAGATTTGCATGTGAATTGATTAGCAACCTTGTGGAGCTTGGCAAGGCTAATAAAATTCGAGCTCTAATTGATTCCAAGGATAAAGAGATCAAGCAACTTAAGACCATGCTCAATGTAAAGATTATTGATCCTTTGAATACTCTCAAGGTCATTAATATAATTATATCCAAAGACTCTTCAAAGCGAGGGAAATAATTTTTATATGATCAACTAAAAAAAATTCAAGCATAAGTTAATACATTGAAAAAAAAAGTTGAAAATGAAAAATCGATGGTTGAAGTGAGAAATATAGAGGTGACTTATTTGAAGAATCAACTTGATCACACTTAATTTCAAACAAACTAATTGAATTTAGGGTTAGTTGTGCATAAAATTCAGCTAACAACCTCTAACATAATTGTATTAGGTTCATCTTTGGAAGACCTAAAGGCAACAAACCAATGTCTTCTCATTAAACAAAAGGAGCTCACTAAAAATATCAAGGAGTTGAATGGTAAGGAAAAGGAATAAGAAGAAGTATTTGTCCAAAAGAGTGAAGAGACAAATGCACTCAAAGTTGGTTTGAAGGATAAAGAAGTTGAAATTGACAATTTGAGAGTTCAATTGGAGAGTGTAATTGATGAATGCAAAGACCTGGAAAATAAGAATATCAAGTTTGATGGGAAGCTTACACCCACCTAGCAATTGGTTATTAGTTAGGAGAGAGTCATTTCTGCTAGATACATTATTTTAGATAAGATCATAATGGAAGTGTCAATGCTTCAAGAACATCTTTTTTCCAAGAGAAATAACATATAATGATATTTCAAGTAGAAATCAAATATACACAGTGTTGTGTCTATCAGACACACTCAAAAAGAAAATATCCAAGTTATAGTTTCATATTAAAACCTACAGGTCCCTATTCTTATACATTAGCCAACATTAAAAAAAATTTCCAACCATGTTTGAAACCTAGCATAGAAACAACATATAACATAAATGACAAACTGGAGATAAAACAAGAAACTTCCACCATAGCTCACATCTAAAGATATGTTTCTAGGAATAAATGGAGAGAGATACGTATAGAAGAGCATGTTCCTCCACTTCTTCATCTATTTTGATCACTCCCTCATGCATTCTTAAAGCTTCTTTAGATAACATATATGTTTTCATGTTCAGTTCCATATATACATGTTGGATTGAGAGAAATTCAAATTGGGTGCTTGCCTCTCTTATTCTATCCAGAATAGGGGCTAGTAAAATATTTTGTAGCCTATACTTTCCATTAGCCCATTCGACAATGAGAATAGAATCAACATTATCTAAAGACATTTTATATTATCTCTTTCCATATCAATTTTTGACATCAACCAGAGGGCACACATCTCTGCTATGTTATTAATTCCAACCCTAGTTATAACCCTAAAAGAAACAACATGGTTGTCTTAAAAAATACAATGCCTCTTGGTCCACATTTGCTAGGCATACCTTGATAGGTGTAAGTTTCAAACCCTTTAAAGTGAAGCAATGCATATGGATTCTTAAGAAAATATAAATTAGATAATGGCACATGCGCGTGTATACACACACACACTCAATACACGAAGATTTACCCTGTAAATTCTTCATTGAGAAAACCAACAAAACTTAGAGTGACACCTCCATCTCTCTAATAGTTACAGGATCATCATCATTAGTGGATACAAAAGGTAGAATGAAAATTAGGTGGACTATACCTTTTTTGTTTTTCTTCTTACTTGAACAAATCTCCTCAAGATTGGGTTCTAAAGTTCCTCCTATTCATTTGAAACATCTGACTCATCTTCATTCATTGAGTCAATTTTTTTTGATTCTTTAGCTCAAACTCTATATTCTTGGGTTCTCCTTCTCTTAGTTCATCTTCATTCTTATAAGTACTTTCGACTTCTTTGAAGATCACATCACGACTATAAATAGTCTTTATTGTTAGCGGATTCCAAAGTTTGTAGCCTTTTTCTCCATCTTTATAACCAATAAATATACATTTTTCTACTTTCATGTCCAATTTGCTCCTTTTCTCCTTGGGAACATGCACATAAGCATCATATCCAAAAACTCTGAGATATACAAGAGAGGATTTCTTACCAGTCCATGCCTCATGAGGAATCTTATCAACCAGTGTTGATGTAGGTGATTAGTTGATCAGATACCATGCAATATCTACTACCTCTACCCATACTTTCTATTTTATGCCTACACCACTAATCATATGTCTTGCTTTTTCCATCAGTGCCCTATTCATCCTTTTTGCAACTTCATTCTATTGAGGTGTGTATGGAGTTGTATTTTGTCATGCTATTATGCACTATATATAGAACCATTTAAAAAAAATTCCACATAACTCTCCTCCGTTATCCATCCTCAACACTTTTATTTTCTTCTCTAACTATTTTTCTTCAAGAGCCTTAAGCTCCTTCAATTTACTTAAAACCTCAAATTTCTTCTTTATTAAATACAACCATGTTTTCCTAGAGAAGTCATTTATATATGCAATATAGAGATCCTCCTAGATATGGGACATGTACAGGTCCAAACATAACACTGTGTATCAACTCCAGGATCCCTTTTTCTCTTGTAGCACCATATGGGAATCTTACCCGTGTGTGTTTACCATATACACAATGTTCACAAAAAACAATATCTAAAGGACAACCAAGGATACCTTCAACCATACCTTTACCATGCAAAGCATGCACGACCTTCTCTCTAATCTAATATGTCCCATTCTCTGATGCTAGAGCATTTTCTTCTCTATAGGAAGAGTAGGAGTTATGTTAGCTTCATTCTCAAGAACACCAATAATGTTACACCATTTAGTAATAGTTCTTCCCAACAACTTGTATAGAGTTCCAATCCAAACTACCTGCATCAACAACACTATTTCTCCTCGAACCATCTTGCATGTATCATTTTCAAATATAGTTTGCATACCGACATCACTCATCTTATTCACATATAACAAGTTATTGGCTAAACCAGAATACGTGGAACACCAAGAATAATTTTAACCATTCCATATTGAGCGTCCTTTGATTTTGGTTGTGGAGACATCTCCCAAGAAGAAATTGCCTCCATTATACTTTTCATATTCACAAAACTACTCCTTGTGAGGAGACATGTGAAAATATGCACCCAGTGTTGGAGATTTGCAACTTCAAGCAATCATTCTCCACAAGAAAGTACAAGAAGACCCATCTACACCATTACATAAACCCATGAATAAGTTAAATACCCAGGAAGAGAAGTCGCCCCCCAGGAAAATAATAAAGAAATTGAATATCCAAAAATAAGAAGTCGACACCAGACTGGCGCCCAAATAGTATAAATATAGGATTGGCTCATTTTATTTGGACAATCAGACATCTCCTTCTGCAGTGTGCATAAGGAAATTGCAACTGTAGTTTTTGGTAATTTCATTATTTTTGGGTTTTTGGTTATCTTGGAGAGTGTGCCATACTTGGAGAAGCTCTTACTTGGTTATTCTTGGTCATCTTATTGAGGCGCTAGGTATTAGTGATGCTAACCTTGGGGAGGATTTTCTCTATATGTTATTTTGGTTGTTGATGGTGATGTACTGGTAATATCTTGGACTAAATTCTTTTATAGAAAGGTTTTTGGGTTTTCTCCCAAGGCCGGGTTTCCCAAGATAAACTCCTGTGTTCTTGTGTCTACCATGCATAGTTAATATTTCTAGATCTTGTTATTTCCGCTGCATTGTTATAGTTGATATTTTCAGTGTATAGTTATTATATGATAATTGATGTATGAAAGTGAATATTGGTATTAATCATAAGGCAATAACTATCAGATCTGAGAATCATATAAAACACCAACATGGTATTAGAGCTAGTTGAAATATTGCCACTGCACAGTTTCTGTTTGTCGCTCCATAGACCTGAACTTGTCAACCTCGTTGAGAAAATTATTGGAGTACACTGAGTTTAATTTTTCCATAGATCAACTCGCCATAGCCTAATGCACCCCCTAGTGGTCTCAGATTGAATCTTGGTGAAAGTTTAAATTTCACCTAAAACCCACTATTGTAGTTGCAACAACTTTCTTTGTGAAGCTCGTTGAGCATTTATTGGGCTAAGTTGAGGAAAACGTTTTGTATAGAGAAAATCGCCTTGCCCTAGCGCACCTACTGCACTTATTAGTTTGAATTTATGTCAAAGTTGAAATTTTAGGGTTTCGTAACATTTTCATAGACATTAAACTTTCTGTTATCTTGATCTTGTGATTTCCTGATGTACTGATGGTGTCCAATTTCAGATAAGAAGACAAGCTAGATGGTGCTACAAATTTAAGAGGTATGCACTTGTATATGTTTTCAAGTTATATAATTTAGCAAAGTATGAGGGTATTTGCAGAAAATGTACACTTGGAAAAAGGACATTTGTCCAAACAGTGATAGTAGATCCAAAGGGATCTTAGATATAGTACACTCAGAGGAATCCCAAAAGTTGGAGGCAACAATGGTGGTGTCTCCTACAGTGTATAACATATTGAAATCAAATGGGACAACAATAGCAAGACTCGAAGTTTTCATATTAGGTTTGATATTTTATATTGTTGCATCTTAAGTAAATGTTGTAAACTGGGACAACAATCTTTAGAGATCTATTACTGCTAAGGAATTTTTTGTCTCAAATGTTTTGAATATTGTTAGTGTAACGATCATTGTGTAAATGCTCACTGTTTAGTACCAATGATTCTCTTATTTACAAGATGAAATTAATCTCTTCTAGGAGACGTTCTTGGTTTTTGCCTTTGTTCTAGGCAGGTTACCATAGAGGAATGATTGGTAACAACATTGGAAAAGTGTTGTCCCTGTTTCCCATTTTTCATTATTGTTCCTATTTCCTTATCATAAGAATATTGTTCATGTCTGTTATTTTTTTGTTATTGCGCTTGTTCCAGGTAGGTTGATGGAGGAAACATATTAGATGGTCTCTAGTTTGAGACATGGGGCAAGCTATCCAAACATGAAGTTGTATACATGAAAATATACATCCATATACCGAAGGCGAAGAAGACAAAGTTATAACCTTATGAAAATAAGGATATTTTTGTGGGATACAGAATGTTCCACATAGATATTGATAGGGAGGAGTAGGTGGCTCCACCAGTGGTGAGGTATATAGCCCCAAATAGTACCAATTCAGAGGAAGCTAGATTTTAGAGGGAGTCAACCCTCAGGATCCAATAGGGATAAGCAACCTCCTAGGACAGTGCATTGGAGATCAGACTTCAGAAGATGTAGAAGGATCATATGGCTCCAGAGATTGCAAAAACTTAGAGGGAGTCATGTTTTAGAGGGAGCATGATACTCCAGGATTGATGGATACTTTATGAGCTTGGTTTTAACTAAGAATGTACAGACTTAGAGGTGCCTAATCTTAGAGAGAGTCAGTTGGATCAAGAGAGAGTTGATTATTCAAAGGGAGTCCCCCCCCCTGGATCAAGGTGGGAGAGAAACATCTCCCAGAACTGACAAACAAGTGTCATGAGTTGAGGAGGCCAGACAGAAGCTTCAAGAGGCAAGAGGCTTCTAGGAGATGTGATCTTGCTACAGTGACATAGGAGGCAGTGAGTCAGGAGGACTGTGTATGTATTTTGTCTCAGTTATAGAGGGAGTAGCTCGTGAGGCAGACTGGACATCGAGACTTACTCCAGTGACATAGGGACTTGGCCTAAGAGTTTGAGATGGAGGATCCTGGCTAGATGTACTCTTGGGATTAGAGGTGTAACAATATCAGATGAGATCTTCCTCATTTAGGGGATACTGATGAGATTCAATATAATAGACTGCAAGTCGATGACTACACCTATGATGACAAATCTGAAGAAGTTGAGTGATTCTACTTCAGATTCAGATTTGGTGGATCCCACGATGTACATGAAGTTGATTGGATCCTTGATGTACCTGGTTAAAACTAGGCTAGATATTTGCTTTGCAGTGAGCACCCCGAGCTAGTAATTGGTTGAAGCCAAGGAAGTTCCAGTGGGTGGCACCGAAGCATGGTACAGTTGGATATGGTTTGTCTCAGGTGATGAAGTGAGGTTGCAGAGATATACATATTCCGATTGAGCAGGGAGTGCAGTAGACAGATTGAGCACCGCAGGGTGTTGCTTCATCTTGGAATCAATTAAAATTTCTGGGATAAGTTGGAAGCATGATTATGTAGCACTCAGTACAACAAATACATAGTATGTCACAACTAGTGTTGCAAGTCATGAAGTGGTGCAACTTCAAAAGCTTCTTGTAGGACTACATTCGAGACATGGTACAAAAGGAAGAAGTGAAGCTCTAGTACTTATCCACAGATGAGTAGATTGTAGATATCCTCCCAGAGTGCCCATATTGATTTGGCTGAGGAGGATGATACATAAGATTAGCCATGTTGATTTGGCTAGTGATGAGCATTGATGTTTCGACATCAGGCATACATTCTCCCATATTGGTCATGCATGGGGCTATGCTAGTGCTGATATGACCAAGGGAGAATGATTCATTCACTCATGGGGATTTGCTAGTGGTGAATGGCACATGTATGTTGATGTTCTCCAAGAAATAGCATTGTGCATACATTCTTTGAGATTGGTCATGCACGGGGCTATGTTAGTGCTGATATGACCAAGGGAGAATGATTCATTCACTTATGGGGCTTTGCTAGTAGTGAATGGCCCATACCATCGGGCATACATTATCCCAGATTGGTCATACACGGGGCTATGTCAGTGTTGATATGACCAAGGGTAAATGATTCATTCATCCATAGGGTTTTGCTAATGGTGAATGGCCCAGGTATAGTCCTTCTTCTGACAAGGAGTGGATGGACTCAAGATGTTATCACATGCATATTCTGGGATGGAATGCGTATGAAAAGATGGCACATCAACATGGCTCATGAAGACAACCTTTTCTATGACAGAAGAAATCCAAGTATGGAGAATGCCTCCCTCGTTGAGACAGAGTGTTGGAGATTTTCAACTTTAGGCATTCATTCTCCACAAGAAAGTACAAGAAGACCCATCTACACCATTATAGAAGCCCCAGGAAGAATTTGAAGACCTAGGAAGAGAAATTGGCCCCATAGGAAAATAATAAAGAAATTGAAGGCCCATAAATAAGAGGTCATCCCCAGACTAGCACCTAGATTAGTATAATTATAGGACTGACTCATTTTATTTGGACAGTCATAAAACTCCTTCTGCAGTGCACACAAGGCAGTTGTAACTGCAATTTTTGGTAATTTCACTATTTCGGGGTTTATGGTTATCTTGGAGAGTGTGCCACACTTGGAGAAGCTATTTCTTAGTTATTCCTGGTCATCTTATTGAGGCACTAGGTGTTGGTGATGCTAGCCTTGGGGAGGATCTTCTCTATATGGTATTTTGGTTATTGATGGTGATGTACTGGTAATATCTTGGACTGAATTCTTCTATATAAAAGTTGCTTGGTTTTCTCTCAAGGTTTGGTTTCCCACGATAAAATATTATGTTCTTGTGTCTACTGTGCATGGTTAATATTTCTAGATCTTGTTATTTCCACTGCATTGTTATAGTTGAGATTTTCAGTGTATAGTTATTCTATGATAACTGATGTATAAAAGTGAATATTGTTATTAATCATAAGGCAATAACTATCGGATATGAGAATC
Organism: Picea mariana; assembly: GCA_032191745.1. Lineage (NCBI taxonomy): Eukaryota > Viridiplantae > Streptophyta > Pinopsida > Pinales > Pinaceae > Picea > Picea mariana. The sequence goes on along the minus strand of JASDQU011104410.1, from coordinate 16,170 downwards.
TTATAAAACACCAACACCTGGGTCGATCAACCATGCATCATGATCTGAGTTTGTACTTGTAGATGCCAAGTATACATCCTCTCCTTCTTCCAAGGAGGCCTTCCCTTATGTGGAAGGCGCATCATTAGATGCCTTGCTTTTATCAACATTTTTTTATCTACAATCTTTCAATAATGCCTAACTTTACTACATTTTGAACATTTCCTTGTAAATTGTCATGGAGATTTAGATCTAACTCTAGATTTATGTAACACCCCATTTTGACTTAAGCAACTAAACTACATTATGACTTATTTGTATTGCCTTGCTTATTATTTGTGGAATATAGCTAGAATGATGACACTTTAGTATATGAACATGTGGACCTACATATATGTGAATATTATAAATAGTTGCTATTTATGTGCTTAATGATGGATGTTGTGTGATTTGCTTCTAGCATGCAAGTTTTAAATGAAAGATTTTGGCACATGTATACTGGTTTGAATGATATGGTTTAACGAATCAATAAGTACCATGCATGTGATGAGTAACTAATTGGTTTACATTGTTCATCGACGAGTAACATGGCAATCACATATCAATAGTTGTATGGTTATGCATGATCTTGGGTTGTAAACTAACCTACAAGTTGAATGGGCTATGTGATAGCCAGATAAGTGTGATACTAAAGTGACATATGTCCTAGACATTGAATGAGAAATGATATGCTATGAAAAATTATCATTTTATTTATTGATTGGTTTATTGCTTTACTACGATATTTGGGCAAGTGTAGGTTTTACAGGAAGCATAGTTGCCCAAACTAGATATTCAATGACAAAGCTCTAAGAACAACAATAACACCACAATATGGTCAATTATATGGTGTTGACCCTAGCTATATATCAAGATGGGTGGAGGTATTTCCCACCATTTATCCATTGAGACCTAGAGTCGTGGGAGAACTATGTTAAGCCATGCTCCAATAAACATGCAATGACAACTGTCGGTTGCTTTTTGGGAAAGCTTGGTCAAGGTGGTTGGCACTTCTTCTTAGGGTTCTATCTAGAGTTAGGTCAATATAATTGACAATCTAGCATAGCCCAACATAAGAAAGGATAGGAGTCGAAGATGGAAGTATGTCGGGGAGGAAGGGTGTTTTAGTGTAGTTGGTAATTATAAATGTAAACTTAGTGCCTTACTTAGTCTCTTTTGTGTATTAAATGTTTGCTTGATGCAATTATGATGATCTTGGTGTAATGTTCAATTCATATTAAATTGTTTTGATTAATAAATTGTTGTTATTTTGTTAATATAGATTATTGATTGATACATTATGTGATTTTTGTGAACACATAGGAATTATGGATTAGATGTGATGGTTGTGATCATTAGTACATGCACAAGCTATGTATGTGCTAGCTACACATACATACCTTGCATGTTTATGCTAGTATTATTATGATGTATACTAGTTAATACAATAGTATTATTTATGGTGGGTGTGTGTGATGTTTTTTGTATAATTAAAATTAAAAGGTTTTAATGTTACTTATTAAATTATTTGATTTATTTAGAGATTTATTATATTATTATGGTAATGAGAAAATATGAGTTTTTTAGATTGAATTTCATCTATTAATTGATCCGAAAATCCTTAGACACCACTTGTTGCTTTACATATATACATGCAATATCTAACTTGATCTAGAATAATTTACCGATTGTATTGGGGTGGTTTGTAGAATTATGATGCTGTGTTTTTTACCCCAAAAATCATAAACTGAAGATTAGCGTGTTTAATGATAATGAGATGACACAACATAAAATAAAAGAACTCAAATTACATACTTTTGTTTAATCTTTAAGTTCTATCCAGTCCAATGAAAACTCCCTTCTCCATCTAAAGCATAAAAAACACATGTAAAATGACTCACATATGCCAATTTAATGGATGCCCTTAAATTATATTCCTCAAAATAAGAAAATAAATTCACCATTGAAATCCTTGCGAAATTCTAAAACTTTTGACTATAAAGTCGACCAATTTCCAAACTAGCTCAATTTCACTCTCTTTGGCACGTAAAACAATGCATTAAATTCTCATTAATGACAAATTGAGAAAAAAAGTTTAATAATTGACCTCAAATTACAAAACAGACCTCATATTCATGATCCTTGCAAAAAATCGTGTAGAATTGATATAAAACACTTGAAATTCCGTCAAGGTACCATTTCACATGCTTTACGGTGCAACAACAAACTTGACTTGTACTTGCACGTACTTCTGTACAATCCATACCATCTCGGGATCCATGCATTGTCTCAAAATCCATGTCTCTATATTTTTGCATACCTCGAAGTATGTGCATAGGGATGTGTGCATAGTATTGGAGTTTGTGCCCAATTTATAGGGCGACCTCCAAAACCACCTCCCGAATTAGCGGTAACTTATTTACTAAAACTAGTGGCATCTCGCTAAATGTGGGTGGTTTGGCATGTTGGTTAGAACCTCTCGCTATTCTAGCGGAGGTCTGTGTTTGATTTCCCTCTTAGCATATTCCATTGATTATATCCCTTGGTTTGTTGTTTTAATAGTTATAACTATATGTTAATAATAATATATGTTATAACTATATAACATATGCATATTTTTAAACTTCCATTGATCCAGGTGGATATCGGTGGCCACCCACCTATTCCAACTGGCTCAAAACAATTTTTTGGAAATTTACTATTTTTAACAGATTTCGGGTCCTAAACTTCAGGGGCCATTTTGAGGGCCTAAACAACGTTTTTTCATGATAGGGCACCTCAATGATAGCCAAAGGTTGTGAGTGAACCCCCAAAATGAAGCTCCTCATTGATACATTTCCAACGAGCTATCGTGTGCCCCAAATGGAGATCGTATGCCAAATTTACGCCCCCGGGAAGTTGATACACCAAACTATCCAAAACGGGGTCCACAAAACTGTTGGCTTTTCATCTTCTGGGGTTAGGGTTTTGGATTTTATGTTAAAAAGGTCTTTGGAGCCTGATTGTAACAATCATCTTCTTGCGAATGAGCATAGCCATCACATCTCTTCTCAGAGATAAGTTGTCACAATTCTCGCGCGTCTTTCACTCTGTAATTTTACAGTTCTGTACATTTCACTCATTAATAGAAATTGTGTATTACTGTATCTCTGTGTTTATGGTTATATTTCTGATATATCTCTGTTATATTATTGGATATCTGATATATCTATGTACATTTATTTATTATATCTCCTCTCTCATTTCATGCCGAAAATAATCCGGATCAGTGGTACCAGTGCAGGTTGCTCTTTATAGTTTTTTAGTGCATGTCCCCAATGAGTCAGAGTATAACAAGCTGGGTCTTGAGCTTGTCTCTCTTAAGGAAAATCGCTCTCGTATGCCCAAGAAACCCTCCATGGTAGAAGAAAAGAAAGACAATAGAGTAGAAGATTCTAATAATCTGTTGCTTGAGAAAGCTCTCACGCAACAAAGGGACGAAATGATAGAGAATTTTTCCCACATCCTTCAATGCCCGTCAATAACAGTAGCACGTCTTCATCAAGCGACCACTTTGGAGGCACCTCTCATTTCAATGTACAAGTTTATTTTGATATTCCTGTATTTGAAGGTCAAATAGATGCAGATGCCCTAGAAAAACGGTTAAATATGCTAGAAGGTTACTTCTCTATTCATAATTTTTCCGACAGGGAAAAGATCACCTTCGCACTCCTTAAGGCTCTCCCCCATGTCAAACATTGGTGGGAAACTTACTGGGAGCAAAGTTCCACATAGGAGTCTGTAATATATGGGGCCGAACCCACTTGAGATTTTTTTGTGGATGCGATCAAGGAACAATATTATCGTGTTGGTAACTATGACGACTAGTACATGAGATGGACCACACTGTTTCAAGAGAGGGGCCAAATAGTGTTGGAGTTCACAAATACTTTCCATACCTTGCGCACCGAGTTGGGTCTCAAAGACTCCGAGCAACATCTGGTTCTGAAATACCGCGGGGCTCTGCACAGGTACATCCAAATCGAAATGGAATTTCTAGACATCTCATCACTGGGAGCTACCTATCAATATGCTGTCAAAATCGAGAATAAATTTAGGCACCAAAACAATAGGGAGTTAGGGTTTGCAAATTCGCAATAACCAAAGTATGGTAAAGACAACCATAACAACCAACCTTCAGAAAACCAATCCAAGCCACATGAAAAGAAAGGTAACAGAAAGATGAAGAAGGACACTGGAAAGTGGTGTGATTTCCACAAAAGCCCTTGGCATAACACTCATAAATCTCGCTCAAAACAATAATTGGTGGCCAAGATCAAAGAAATGGAGCCGAATCCCGATTCAAAATCTGATTATGAAAATAATGGGAGAAGACAAATCATCGACGCAGACCCCACTGCTGCTGTCGCGACCACAACAATTCAACCAGAAGAACCAACAAATCATGAAGAGGGGGAACATCTTTTTCATTCACATATGTGGGTGAAGGGGACCCTGCTGCATTTTATTGTTGATAGCGGAAACCAGAAGAACCTCATCTCAGTAGAGGCCATCAAACAATCGAGATTGTCGACAACACCACAACCACAACCATACAACATTGGGGGGCTTCGCCGGGGATGGGATCTTCGTTTCAGCGAACAATGTCGATTGCCACACGACATCCAACCCTTCAAGGATGAGGTATTACGTGATGTTGCCACATTGGATGTCTGTGATATTCTTTTGGGCCAGCGATATATGTGGAAGCACCATGTTATTTATGAATCTCTACCCCGTAGTGTAATTTTTTGGTTGTCAGACCTTGACCTTTCACTAGTTTGGTTGGTTTGACTTCTAAATCAAACTCTTGAATTTTAGCCAACCATCTACCTCTTCTTCCATCACTGTCTGGATGAACCAAGATATCTTCAATTGCATTTGTTGGTACATAAGAAATTATTTTGGAGTGCAAGACATATGTTCTGAAAGCCTTGAGAGCCTTCACCATCACATAAGCTTGTTTTTCGAGAATATCATATCTTAGCTCTGCATCTCTGAGGCTTTTGCTGAAAAAGGCTATTGGTTGTTTGAATCCTTCTTTGTTCTTTTGAAGGAGCATTGTTTCCACAACATGTTCAGAAGAAAAAGAGAAGATTAATAATTCTTTTGTATAGTCTGGACTTACCAATATTGGTGCTTATCCTATATTTTTCTTAACACACTCGAAAGATGCTTTGGATTCTGTAGTCCATTTTACTTCACTGTCCTTTTTTAGCATATCTGTAATCAATTTGATTATTTAAGAAAAGTTCAGAATAAATCTCCATAAAAAATTGATCTTACCTAAAAAAGAATGAATCTCTTTTCTATTTCTAGGAATATTAATTAGGTCAATAGCCTCAACCCGTTTAGGATCAACCTTAATTCCATCTTTTGAAACTATGTGACCTAAAAGTTTGCCTTCTTGCATGGCAAAGAGTGATTTTTTGGGATTAAGAGACAAACCAAACTTTCTGCACTTTTCAAAAGTTTGTCTAAGGTGAACCAATTGTTCTGTGTTAGAGTTGGAAAAAAATGTCAGATCATCCAGATAAATAACAACAAACTTATCTTTCTCACCAACGAACGCGATATCCATTGCTCTCTGGAAAGTTGCTCCTGCATTCATTAAACCAAAACACATTTTATCATACATAAAAAGTTCCTCATGGAGTAGTAAATGGAGTCTTTCCTCTATCATCTTCATGAACAACAATCTGATTATATCCTAAGAAACCATCAATCATAGAAATTCTGTTAGCCCCTACTACCTTCTCTAAAACATGGTCCATTTTTGGGAGCGGGTAGTTATCTTTAAGAGAAGACTGATTTAATTTTCTAAAATCAACACAGAGTCTTATTTCGTCGTTTTTCTTCCTAACAGGGACCAAATTGGCCACCCATTCAGAGTATCTGAGGGGAATGATGACTTTTGCATCAAGGAGTTTTTTAACCTCCTTTTCTATTATTGGCAGAAGAATTGGGTTTATCTGTCTAAGATTTTGCTTGAAAGGCTCAATACCATGTTTTAAGGGAATCTTGTGTTAAATAATAGAAGTATCATAAGTTTTTAAATCATCATAAGATCATGCAAAAACATCTTTATACTGTTTAAGTAACTCAACATATTTACTCTTTATTTGAGTTGAAAGATATTTATAAATTTTGACCATCTTGGGATTTTCATTTGTTCCTACGTTACAATCTTCAACCTCTTCAGGTTGAGGTCACAAAGTAGACTTTAAAGGTATATAATCTTGGTCAAATAACCTTTCTAGAGGGATACGACCTCTAGGAATCTGATTTTTTTTAAGTAAGAGCATGCGATGATTTGCAATTTTATCTTGGAACTTTTTTGGATTTTCTCCTTCCTGCATAACCCAAGCAGGATCATTCTGATTTTCTTGATCTATGTGGGTCTCAAAAAACTCATCTACCATTTCTAGGAACTGCTTGATTTGTTCATCATCTTCAAATACTTGCCAATGTTAAAGATTGTTTGGAATCGAAGGTATATGCCTCATCTCAATATGATATTTCAGCTTCAAAACAATAGGTGGTACGAAAGTTGCAACAACTTTGGCTAAAGAGTTAGCTTGTTGATTTTGCATTCTGGGAATATAATGGATGTCAAAAGACGAGAATAAATTCTCTATCAGAGCCTAGGAACAATTTCTATATGATCTCAATCTCAGATGCTTAGCTTGATATTGTTGTTTTATTTGTTTTACAAAGAGCTCAACATCACCATAAACTATCAAATGTTCAATTTTTAATTTTCTTGCAGCTTCTAGTCCTAAAACTAAAGCTTCACATTCACAGACATTATTGGTATAATCAACATCCCATTGTAATCTATAAGAGAAAGGAATAACATACTCATCACCTCGTGCCACAAATAAAACTCCAGCTCCTACTCCTTCACAAGATGCAGCACCATCAAAGAACATTTTCCACATCCCTTCTCTAACATTTATATTTTTCTTTGAAAATTCTATTTTTTTATTTTCTTCTTCTATACATTCTTCAAAATCATCATCTATAGATAATATACAATTGCCTAAATCTTGATCAACAACATACATTGGGTAGTTATTGGGGTTTTGAGGGTCACTTACAGTATAAGCAAGTCTAGTTTCTCTGTACAATTGACTAAACTGTCCACCAAAAATTGAAATTGTAGCATACGTCATGTCTAACTGAATCGATCCTCCTAGCTTGACACCCCAATATTTGGATAGAAGCATGCCATACTTGGCAGGAGCATTAGCAACAACCACATCCATAAGAGTACTTTTCACAAGAACCTGAGCAATATTTACAACTAAATCTTTAATCATACCCAGACACTTAACCTTTCTTGAATCAAATGAGTATAAATCTTGATAAGGTCTGGTAATTTCAAGGCACAATTTTTCCATGATAATATTAGGCATTAAATTATGCGAAGCTCCTGAGTCTAACATGCAATTGTGAAGTAAATAATCGTGCACAGTCAGTGTAATATAGAAACGAGCAACAAAATCCTTACTATTTTCAATGTATGGTCCAAACATGATTGTATGTTTCTCATCCTACAAATTGATAACATCATCTTGACATTCAGCATCAAATTTTTTTATTTCTTTAGCGATTTGATTTTTATAGATTGGGTTCCTAGCAAGTTCAACCAGAGGCATTGGAATTTTAATTTTATTAAGTTCATTCTCTAAATTGAAAGTCCCAAATGGTTTTTCAATTTCCCCGATATGAACTTTGGCTTCTGTGTTTTCTAGCTTCTTAGCCAGTACTGCTTTTGTTTCAACTTGTTTTATTCGGGCAACTTGCGTTTCAGTTGATGGTTTTGTAACTGCTGCCTCATTTTCTTTGTTTCATGATAAAATCTTTTTTGGTGGAATATTTGTAGAATTTTTTTTCTCTTGGCCTGAAATCGTATTTATGTTGAAGCTCGACCATTATTGAATCAACGAGACCTTTGTATGTAGAGTCTCCCAAATTGTTGATATTTGCATCATTATTAAACATATATTCCAGATCCAAGGATTTCTCATAATCCTATTTGGTTAGGTGAGGCTCAAGATCATCACCACTGAGGTTGTTTAGATCTTCATCTAACTCATCGTAATCTTGCACCTCATTTCTCTGTATGAAATTCTCAGTTTTAAAAGGAGATTGAATCTTCTGTTCCTCGTTTTTATTTTCCTTTGTTGTATCCGAGGATTAAGATTTCTTCTGAATGCATTTCTAACATATGGATTAGGTTTGGCTTGTTCCATTTCCATCCTGGAAATTTTGTTTGATAGATCTTTAATAATTTTTTCCATCTTGTCCATTTTTTCTTCTGTAGATTTTCCAGATCCAGAGGGCCCTGCATGTTCTTTAAAATGTCTGGGTTCTTTTGTTCCCATCTCAACTTTAGTTTTAAACTTCTCGGATGCCATCATATTTGATTCAATCTCTATAGCATCATCTTGCATCCCTGCTAAAGAATCAGATCTTCTTTCTCTCAAAAGTAGAGCGAAATCATAATCAAAAGCTCCTGCAAAAGTGACTTTTGCAGCTGGTTAAAAGGAGATTGAATCTTCTGTTCCTCGTTTTTATTTTCCTTTGTTGTATCCGAGGATTAAGATTTCTTCTGAATGCATTTCTAACATATGGATTAGGTTTGGCTTGTTCCATTTCCATCCTGGAAATTTTGTTTGATAGATCTTTAATAATTTTTTCCATCTTGTCCATTTTTTCTTCTGTAGATTTTCCAGATCCAGAGGGCCCTGCATGTTCTTTAAAATGTCTGGGTTCTTTTGTTCCCATCTCAACTTTAGTTTTAAACTTCTCGGATGCCATCATATTTGATTCAATCTCTATAGCATCATCTTGCATCCCTGCTAAAGAATCAGATCTTCTTTCTCTCAAAAGTAGAGCGAAATCATAATCAAAAGCTCCTGCAAAAGTGACTTTTGCAGCTGGTTGTGAAGGTTTAACTTCAACCAGGATTTTGTGATAAAGATTATTAAATATTTGAATGAACTCTAGGATTGATTCCAATGTCTTCTTTCTCAAGGCTCCGAATTCGGTTAAGTAATAAAGATGGTCTTTTTTCTCACCCCATTTCCTTACGAAGGAAGTTTCCAGATCATTATATGATGGTATAGAACCTACTGGAAGTCCTATGAACCAAGTTCTTACCTGTCCTTCGAAAGTTTGTACTAAAAATATTGTGTAAACATCCTCGTGCTCAACACCAAGAATATCAACAAATTGATCGAAAAAGGCTATATGTTCTGTTGCTGTCAAATACCCTTCTCCCATGAATTTAGGGAGGCTCTTCATGTAATTTTCAGGTAAATCATGCAGAACAATAGGAAGAACTAAGGGAGCATATCTAGCAACGACCTTGGCAAAGATCCTAGGGGGTTGAGCTTGTCCACCAGCCCCTACACCTCCGATACCTGCAACACCAATACCTCCAACACCAACCATTGAAAGTCTAGGAGATAGAATTCGAGGACTAAAAAGGAGATTATCAAAAACTTCAAAAGACTGATCTACTGATCTTTTGACTACTTCGGGATGGTGTGAATGAAGTTTAGAAAAATGATCGTGAGAATATGGAAGATCTAGATGAGGGGGAAAATGAAAACTTGAGCTTGGTTTCTCAGATTTACTAGATGTATAGATAAGAGAAGTAGTAGGTGCTGAATATGAGTACAAAAAATAATCTACAAGTTTTTTGGAAACAAAAATTTTTACTTCGGGAAGAGAAAGAATCGATTGTGTACTTATGATAGTAGGGATTGAAATGGATTCTTTATTTTCACTGGTAAAAGTATCTATTAATGAAATAAGGATGGTCTGGTCAATCTCATTTTTTTTCCAGGAATAATTACTTCTGGAGTTTCTAGTTTAATTTCAAACTTGTTGATGTTTCTGCAGAACGAACTTGTTTAAATTTTTCTTTAAGACTTAGTTATTCAGTGGGAATCTTAACGTTAATTTGTGTAATTCTAGGTTGGTGGACCTTACCTGCTGATGCAAAAGTTTGTCTGAGATATCCCTTCAGTTTCAACAATTTTTCAGGATCCGAAACTGGCGTAGTCTACTTTTCATCTGGGTTTTTCCTGGTATTCTTTCGGCCAAAGGCCGCTTTGCCTACAATGGAGTCGCTAGGTGAAAAATGAACCTTTTCACGTATTCAATCTTTGTTCACCATCAAAGTCCAAAATTTAACTTTGTCGTTCTCCCAGGGAAAAATGATTTTGTTTCTCCATCCTCGGCAACGACGCCAAAAATATATTGTTCTTGAGATTGATTCTAAGGCTCAAAGAATAATGTCAGGCATCAAAGGTTTTCAATGAAGTGTTTTTATGAGTAATTTTTTCTACCTTTAGTTTTATGAGAAATAACCCTTAAATGAAATTAATAATAAGACAATACAAAGGCTGTATCTCGTTATCTGAGTCACAATTATAATGTTAGATGATGTAGAAATGATTTACAAAACTGTTAAAACAAAGTTAGGATCAATTACAGATAGGTCTCACCTTGTTTACAGTAGAAGAAAAGTAGAAGATACACCCTTGAGAAGAGATAAAAATGCAGTAATTCACACAGGTCACATGTCTTGTTTTACTCACAGTAATAACAGAGAAAAAGTTGTTACTGAATGAACTTCTGATATATTATTATCATAGTATATGTAGTACTAAATTGTAATCATTCACTCTTCAAGAACTACATAAATAAATTCAGAGAAATGGAAACACAAAGGAAACACATAACTCAAATTGAATGAAACTTAGAATCTATATCTGCACTTATATTGATATTCAAAAAAGTTTTCTCTTTAACATTCGGCAAGAAGCAACCACAAATAGATCTAAAATCTATCTATTTATACAAAAATTGTCCTAACTAAANCAATATCTTCCTAAAAATAGAATACAATCTGAATGAAATAATGACATGCAAATATTGTTAGAGTTTTGTTGGCGCTTCATCTGTCTCTTCATTTGCTTGTAGATGCACTCATTTTCCTTTGTTCTTTAAACTGGGTACACATGTCCATTAAGGCTACCATAATCATACAAATTACTGTCTTTGCCATTTGATTCCATTGCCATCTATTCCTTCGAATGCGTTCAATGGGATAAAAAATTGTAGTTGAAGATATGGGGGTGGTAATTGGACAGGTAGCTCAGTGTTGGCTCATTATGGGATGGCTAACGGTTACATGAAGAGTAACTGTTCACAAATAGGATGATGTGGGGACAAGTGTTCAATAAAGAGGTGGGATGAGTGGATGCGAGAATGTAGGTGGTAGGGTAGATGGTATTAGGAGCATGGAGGGTGTAACAGGGTGAAAGGTAGAGTGGGTGGAGTACTAGAGGAGAAAGTGGACATTGTGTATGTTCTTTCATTTTCTCCCAGCTACACTCACTTTTCTTTGTTGATTGAATTGGGTGAACATGTCCATCAATGCTACCACGAATCTGGAAGGCTCAATCTTCTCATTCAATTCAATGGAAAACATTCTATTTTGTACATGTGGCAGTTTCTCCTGGATCTTGTTTGCTTCTTGGACTGTGATCTGATACTGTAAACTTGGCTTCACCAACAAATCATTGATTTTAAGTAAATCGATATGGTTCATTTGTTGGATGGTCGACTGAATATTTTCCTTGTTATTTCTGGAGCTTTGTTGGTTCATTTCTATTTCAATATGAACCAATGACTCAAAGATATTGTTTCCTTCAAATTCAATCAATTTTTTTATTTACGAAAGACAATGCCTCCAGACAAGCCTCTTTTGCATCTCTGACAAGTTTCTTGCCTTCTTCCAGATTTGTTTCCCAGGATTTAGGGCCATTTCGCCTTTTACTTGTTCAAAATGTGAGAAAGGGGTAAGCCCAGAGATATTAGCCTTCTGCTTCCATATGATAACTTCCTGAAACTTAGACGTGGCTGCACATGCCTCTTTTTCCTTGACATAAATACTTTTCAGAGAAAGGTTTATTGCCTGATAGCATTTCTAAATAACATCTACTTTTTGATAGAGCTCCTGTTGGGCAACTTCCAACTTCTCATTGACTTCTGATGCTTGTGTTTTGAAGGCAATGATATCTATTGTTGTGTTCTCTGTTAGGGCCAATTTGGCCTACAACTGCTTAATCAAATTGTCACGCTGAGTGATCAAACCTTTGTTGGTCTGTGAACTCTGGTAGAGTAGCTCAAGGTTATCCTGTAACTGATTCATTTGATGTTGATAACTAGCCCTGATTTGTTCAATGTCCTGGTTCATCCTGCTTATAACAATATGTTCTGTACTATGTGTCTCATTCTACAATTTCTCTACCAAGAGACATTTATGTTGCAGTTGTTGGGTTAAATTTTCCAACCATTGATTGGTAGTGGCAAAAGCCCTTAGTGAATTTGCAACTTTCTTTGCAAACTTAGGATCATATTGGTCTTTCCCATCATACATTAATCTTTGCCTTTTGGTGACTACTCCATCCTTTTGGTGAGATTCTCTTTTTACAATAGCCTTTCGTTTCTTGCTGAAAAAGAAACTTGAGGGAGGCATCTCTTTAGGTAATATAGGAGTAAGATCACCAACATGAATGAGCTCCGAATTAGGATTTCCAAAACTGGTCTGTAAAGGGATTAATGATGTGATAGGAGACATGATTGCAATGGAATGTTCCTAACCAGTTGTATCTGGGGTGCCAACATGAGTAGTTGGCATTGAATGAGGAACAACTTGTCCCTGATTCATGAAAGCTTCAAACCGAGCTAATACTTGTCGATCATTCAATCATGACAATGATGTTTTTATTTCTTGAAATAAATTTTCTGGACTTTTTGGGACTTCTTCAGCTTTGTGCCTAGTGGAGCAACTTGGTTCAGATTTTGTGGGTTTAGCTTCTTGTGAAGAAGGCATGGGTTTTGATTTGCCTTGCAATATCTTCAACAACCTATTTCATATATGATTTTTAAAGCTGAGGAAACCAACCTGTTGGTCGGGAGGCAGAGTCTAGAATCTGATTTGAACTTCCTCATAAGATATAACTCCCCTGAACATCTCTCCATAAGGAGAATTCTCATGGATATATCGCTTCATGTTAAATTGAGCCAACTGATTTTCCAATATCTTATGTGGATCATCTTTCTTGAATTAAATGTCAACTAATTTGACATCTTCCAAGGCTGCAACCTCAACTTTAGAATGACCAAAATCTAACAATCTGAACATACCAACTTGAATGGGAAAAGTTGGCCAAACCTTTTTCTGAGCTACTTTCAATTCCTTGCTAATACCTCCTACTATTGTTTGGTATGCCACTTCTCTGCATACCATCTTCTCAGGTAAAAAATGTGGAAGGGCATGAGGAGGAACAAAACAACCAAATACTCTAATGTAGGAGAAATTCTCCTCAATGAACCAGTCTGGAAGTTTCCCTAAGTTCCCCATAATCTTTTCTGAAATTCTGGGCGGCAGGTGGCCATAGATAGCTATGTGAACAGGTACCACTATGCAGGGACAAATTTCGCAAAAGAAATATTTGACATTTTCTTCCCATAATTTGGAGTGGTAAAAATGTATTGGCTCATAACTGGTTGGGGTCCAACTCCAATTCATCAGGGGGAATGGGGTCATGAAACAAATGACATCCATAATATACGCTGACATGTAAAAAGGAGTAGGTTGCCCTTTTGATTTTGACGATTGATACGCAACAATTTCCTTGGCCAAATTATCAGATAACATTTTATCTCAATTGAAGGTATAACCCTCAGTTACTTCATTCATTATGGCTACCCACTCAACTGAGAAATGCCTAGGGTTCTTTTTCCCAAATAGATGACAAATCATAATGGATATATATAACATATGAGCATATGAGGATGCCGTGGCATACATACCATGAGCGTCGACCCTGAATTTTTCTGGATGTCCCCACCAGATCTTGATTATATCATGACCATTTCTACCGTATTGAGTGCATTCTCTTCTCTCAAAATCTAGAAGAAATGTTGCATTGCAAGTATATTTAGGGGTATGGGAAATCTTATACATTACTTGTAGATTCTTCTGTCAGAAAGAGTCGACGACAGTCTGCTGGTGGCTGATGACGCTTCTGGTTTGGATGTCGACATGTTCCAAAGCCTAATTTATCATATCATTGTAGGGTATAATTCTGGGCTGTGCAACGATCTTATGTAGTTCTGACTGTGCTACAAATTTAAGCTTGGTTGAGAAGGTCTCATCATCTAGATAGTTAATAATCTCATGCTCTAAGATATCAAAAACCTGCTTCCAAGACTTAATGGCTTCCATAACTCACAGAGTTGTGTCTGATAAAACATCTGCATTTGGATTGGAATCATCACCTGATGCATCAAGCTTCTTTGCAGCTTTTCGTGGCGCCATAATCCTCAAGGGAATAGAATTGGCCTACCTGTAACAAGAGAACCCTGTGATCTCTATACTAAATAAAAAACTGTTAATTGCAAATGGTAAAATGATTTTGAAATTTGAAGTTCTTTATTCAAAAAGTCTATCGATCTTCGTATAGATCTACTGACGAAGAATTTATTAAAAACTTAATGGAATTTATTACCTAGTGATTCACAATCTTTATTGAAAACATTAACCTTAATCAATCATAAATTCCATTAATACGTCGACAGTTCGGCTTTCAGAAACTTTGGATGTGACAGGATGGAAATCTCCCGAAGTTTGAAACTGCGGAGTGATTAATTGATACTTAATCATGATTAACCTAAGTTATTAAATGTTTTATTAACTTTTTAAAACACTTTTTACTTTTTGTAATTAGTTCGACGCTTTGATACTTCAGTGGTTTGTGAACTCAGTCTTTGTTAAAACTACCATAGGGAAATTTCCCGGAGTGACTTCGCAGAGATGATGTCATTCTTGATGACGTGTCAAGAAAAGAGAGGTGCCACGTGTCACTTGAAAACGTGCGAATCATCCGACGTAAATGTCAAAAATAAGTGCCACGTGTCAACCCAAGAAAATATTTTAAAAGACACATATCCCATGACGTGTTCGTAAGTCCTTTAGGAATTATCACGAGTGACTATCTTCAAGACTTCGGAGTTTCGAGGTTTTTGTTGTTCATATTTGTTGGAATACCCGAAGTGCGAAGCGACTATTAAAGACTTTCTTTTAAAACTTAGGAAACTTCTAAACTTCAGAGATCATTAGAGCCGTTCGATCAAATTAGAGTAACTCATCGACGATAGATATTGTAAGCGCCTTATCGATAAATAAAAACCAATGGATTTATTTTAAAATTAAAAGGCAACTCTCTAAGTTTTTTTCTTTTTGGGTAAAAATTTTTGTTTCCAAGAGGAAAAATATAAAGTTCAAAAGCTCAACATTATACGTGTTCTAACACATATTAAACTTTACTTAAATTTAAACACATTTAAACACATAGTATGGTTAAGTGATAATGTGTGGTGCGATGGTTGTGGGAGCTTTGTTAAGGTGTGGAGACTATGGAGATCATGGGGTCGAATCCTATTGATTCCAAAATTTTACAACATATTAACCATTACTAGCCAATGAGGGGCTGACAGATGGCAACCTCTCATTGTCTATCCAATGCCACGTGTCAATGAACCATTCGTCCACTTGGAGGTACAACTTAGATGTCAGGTCACATGTACGATCAATCCACGTGGTACCTTGGGGTGTGGCAATGTCACCCATACAATTATGCTACATGTCATTGTATGTACATGACACGTGTCCTTTTACCCCTTTAACATTGACTTGGGTTGACTTGAACTTTGATTGCCGATAACTTTTGCATGCGAGCTCTGTTTGACTTGTCGTTTGCACCGTTGGAAAGCCGACGACGAGCTCTATGCAATGATGCCATTTTCAGGATGACTTGATATGGTAAAAATTTGAGCATTTATGGATCCCCTGGAACATCTGTGAGCATTCCAGATCCTCCTAGACCTTTGTGAGCATTCCAGATCCTCCTAGACCTTTGTGAGCATTCCTTAGATTAGCATGTCAGGGAATAAATCTACCCAACTTAAATTTTATTTAATAAAGTAGATATCATGTCGAGGAATAAATTTTAGATAGTTGAG
>JASDQU011104409.1:0-30069 GCA_032191745.1 Picea mariana | reverse complement strand
TGATATCTATTGCCAATTTGTTGTTCCTTTTTGCTTCCTTCTGAGCTGCAGTCTTTGGTTTCTTCAAAGCATTGTATCCTGAAGCAACTGAGAACCAAACATCTGCCCTAAGAGATTTCAAGTAAGTTTCCATTCTATTACTCCAGTATTCAAAATTGCTTCCATCAAATGGTGGAATCCCATTTGAAATTTTGTCTTCCATTTCTTCTTAGGATCTTCCTTCCAGTGGTTAAACTGTACTGAAGGTAACCCGCTCTAATACCAATTGTTGATACTAAGAGGGGGGTGAATCAATATCAAGTACAATTTAAAACCTTTTTCAACTTATACTTAAACCATTCAACTATATCAAATGAGAAATGAACAATAGTATAAGAGTTACACCAATACACCACAATACACCATGCATAATATATGAGAAATAATCAATAGTTATTGTTCAAGGGAAGTAATGACTTCCAAAGGTAGATACATCCTCCAAATGTAAAGGGAGGGATAAACCTCTAAGAGGAAGATACAATCCTCCAATATCAAGAGAGATTTGAACTCTCTATCCTTGCCCCTTCCTTCCACACAAGAATATATGAGAGATAATAAAACTTTGCATTAAATCATCACCATCAACCAATCATCACATAGAACCTGATAATGCTTCCTGAGACTTCTTCAATTTCTGCAATTATTCAATTCTTGGAGTACTCTGATCCAGTAGATAATATTACTCAATGTATTCTCTGAAACTCCAATTTTCACTCCTTGAATCCTCCCCAAAAAAAGGTTATAGAAAGAATGGTAGACTTTATTCAGTTATGGTCTATTCATGAGAGTGAACTTGCACAGAATGCTCTGCGCTCAATAATTAACATCCAATTCTGAAACTCGCAGAAAAGAAAGTAAAATACATGATCTTTCCAATTAAATTTGTCCCACTTCATTTGGATTCTTGATGAATAAGTTATGACTATTTTACCCGTAACACCTGTTTATTGACTAGCTTCAGGACTGGTCACAAACCCTATCTTCCATAGAGTGTATCTCCATAATTATAGAAAATGAAGAGATAAAATTTTTACCATAGGTACCTTGATATGTCTTCTCAATACCATAGCGATGTCACCATATGAATCGTTCTATAAAAAAAGTTATAGAAAAAATGGTAAGATGACCTGAAAATAACATACCTTAGAACACATCACCAAAAGACTTCATCCTCCCTTGAAATCCGGCCTTCTTTTCTTCTTTTTTCCTATGAAATTCAACTTGTATCAAATGAATGTATAATGATGTTTAATTATACAATTTATGTCACTTCCTTTTAAAATTAGGGCCGACCTGAAACTTTCTTATTTTGTAATTCTTTTCTTTAATTATCTTCAGGGCCTACATGTACTTCCTTCTTCAATTCACTTTGTCATCTTCGAAAATTCATTTCTCCTCAACCATGAGGATCCATGTGAAGTGCCACATACCACTAGAAACAACATGATGTATACTATCCATCCATGGGTGTTGTATATGCATGTGCATTTTCCTTCATGTCCAAATACCTTCATAAATCTTGCGGTCCAAAACCCATGACTAGGGTTGACATCAATGACAACAACCAATTTTCCAACACATCATGTCATATAAAAATTGTTGGTGCATATGGGAGGAGTCATTTTGGTGGAGTTGAAGGCCACAAATGGACTGCTGATAACTAAGATATTTTATGGTTCTTCCTAAACCTTCCACCATTAGGATGAACATAAAGGGAGAGAGGGGGTCTCCTTGGCAGATACCTCTGGAGGGATTAAAGGTCTGGGAGGAAAGTACATTAACCAAGATAGAGAATAAATAAGAGGAGGTAAGGGAAATAACCCAATGGATCCAAGAGGGATATAACTAAAAGGTAATCAATATGTTCTCTATGTATTTCCAACTGAGCTTGTCAAAAGCTTTTGACATGTCCAATTTGATGATCATGCCTAGATTTTTAGTAACTTTCAAGGAGTGAATCACCTTGTGGTTAAGAATGATTCCATCCAAGATTTTTTAGCCTTATGCGTAGTTGGATTGTTATGGAGAGATGAGCCGAGGTAGAAGAGGCTTGAGTCTATTGGAAATTACTTTAGTTATGATCTTGTAAAGAACATTACAAAGAGAGATGGGTCGAAATTTATCAAGACTTCCCATAGCAATTTCCTTTGGAATGAGTGCCAAGAAATTCAAGTTGAAATATGGTAGTGCATTCCTGGTTCTTTTGGAGTCTTTGAAAATGTCCCATGCCTCGTGCTGGGAAATGTCCCAGTAGTGATGGAAGAAGTTCTTCGTGAATCCATCCAATCTCGAGGATTTTCCTGCTTCCATTTGCTTCATTGCTTGCTCCACCTCACCCATTTCAATCAACTTCATAATATTATCATTTTTCTCTTGTAAGACACTACCTAGGATGTGTTGAGTTATAACTCTTATTGATTTAGTTTTGTCAGCAATAAGTTATCTTAGGAGTGTCTTGAACAATATGACCAATTGTTGTTCAATATCTTCTTTATTGGTGAGAGTATGGCCATCAGCCTTACGCAACATCACAATACAATTTTTCAAGCGATGTTGAAGTGTAGTAGGATGGAAAATTTTTGTGTTTCTTTCACCTTCTTGGATCCTGTTAGTCTCTAATTTTTTCTTCGTTTAGTGAGAAACCCTTATCCTAAACCCTTATTATCTACACTTCATTTTCTGTTTCCAGTTGATTTTGATTTTTGTTTTTAGTGTCTTATGGTTTGCATTACAGTTTTTGGATAGTTTATTTAAGTTTGATTTTGAAAGACATGGTTTTAAAACGAGGTGTCACCTTATATGCCTGTTTGAATTTCAAACTTTCAAATTTTGCTAAGTCATTAATAGTGCTACGGGAATAAGGTTATTCCCGTAGCGCCAAAATAATCATGCCTTGATACGTGCCTACGATCCAGATTTCGTTATGATGGCATGAATCATGGATTGAGAGTTCACATGCGTCCAAAAAAGCTTGGAATCATTTACTGATTCAAACTGTTTCATAATACACAAGACTCATTTTAAATCACCCAATTCTCAATGATCGTTATACTATACCTATTTGATTTTACTGAATTTAGGTGAAGGTATTCGCTCAAAGGAATGGTATACACTAACAGATTGCAGGTGGCAAAATTTGGAACCCGAGGGTGCTAGTTACAAAATTTTGTTTTGATGGCACCAAAGAGGAGCGGACAGGTAGTCAGAATAGAACCAGAAGGTGTCGAACTTCTTGAAGCCTATCCTCAGATGGCTCAAAGGTTCAGAGATGTTGGGTGGTTTGAATTCCTTACCACTTTTCAAGGTTACGATCAGCAGGTATCCATGGAGTTCACTCTTAATTTTGATGGTCACGAGGTGGAGATCAGTAAGATGATGATGCTAGTGATAGAGAAGACCATTGCAAAGGCTTGTAGGTTGGTGATTGGAGGAGAAAGATGGTGGAAGAAAGAGGATGTGGTTACAGAGTTTGTAAACCAATTCCTTCTTCCACATAAGAAAAATTTGAATTGGAAAAGGGGAGTACCTCGTAGATGGATTCGACCCGAATGACACACTGCTCTGATCGTGATCCACAGGTATATCACCTGCAAAGGTAGATTCTCACTGGTCTATATCTACCACATTAGGATACTAATGCATTTAAATGGTGATTACCCTTTAAATCACCCTTATTTTCTACTCAAAATCTTGACAAAGATGTCAAAGAGGGTGCAGTCACTTTTCACCAATGCTAAGAGCAGTTTGTTTCATCAAGTCCTAATTAAAACTTTAGTTATGTCTGCTTTGATCAAATTACAGAATCCCTGGAGCTGGCTCACACAATCTTTAAACCCTAACACACAGTCCAATAAACATAAGAAAGGTAAAGGGAGAAAGACTGTTATACAGAGCCGAGATATTTCAATCGATGAAACCCTTGTGAAAGAGGAGATGCCTGATATCAGAGTGATGAGGAACAACAGAAGTAAAATACCTAGGTGGGATCCATAAATTGAAACATTTTTTGAAGGAGATGTTAAAGGGGAAAATGATTCAGATAAAGATTTTGATACTCAAACTACAGTCAAGCATGAATCACCATCAACCAGAAAAGGGGGTGCTGCAGTCAAAGGGAAAAGGGTTAAAGGTGTGTTTGTATCACAAAAACCTAGAAGGAATTCTACTAGGGTCACCCATAAGTATAGACTGAAGTCAAAGGCCATGTTTAATCCATCGATAAAAGAATAAAATATCATAGTCATAGAAGATGAATCTGAAGCAGGTACCAGGAAAAGGGCAAAAAGAACTTCATTGCCTAAGAAACCAGTCAGCAAAGGTAAAAAAATGATGTCATCATCTACCAGACCTGTAACGAGAGATTCAACCAGATTAGCAAAAGCTAAAGAGATGGCTAAAGGTATCAGTGAAACCTATGAGGATAAACAAGATTACTTTGAAGACTTAGATTGCATATCAAATGTGCCCGAAGCTATAGATTCAACAAGTTCTGATGAAGAACATAGCTCGGGATTAGTCTCAAAGTACTAAGTTAATGAAAAAGAACCCAAATTTGCCTTAAACCTGAATGAACCTACACCTTTTGAAGAATGCTCAAGATTCGGAGTTAAAATCAAAACTGATAAAGAAAGAATCAAGTAATTTCAAAAAATAGTAAGATAGTTAAAGAAAGAAAAGCGCAAATAGAACAATGGAATGCTCTTCATGAAGAAAGGATTCAAGGTTTTAAAAAGAATAAGAAAGAGAAAATGGCATTTCTCAAAGAACTTAGGGAGATAAATTTCAGACTCTATTGGCACAATGTCGTGCTTACCACAAAACTCAAACAGAAAAATGCTAAAGCTACTGTTGTGATTATATCATAAAGATTACATGGAGATTTTCTACAATCATAATTTAAATGTTTTCTAGGAAATATGGCAAAGCCTACTCATTTCTAGTTAGTGAGATGCTAAGACCTCGATCTGTTTGACTAAATCAAACTAATTCCTATTTTGTAGAATCAAATGTAAATGCTGGCAATATTATGGAATATCAAGTTGTTGAGATGTGATCTATTTTGAGATTGTAGAAGATATTTTTGAGTGAAATATCTTAGTAGATAGATACTATTCCAATCTAGTCATTAAATCTATACTAGAAGATAGTATCTGGAATTTTTATAGATAGTTTAAATAGACAGAGGAAAGACTAGGTGAAGGTTGAAAAATTGGAGATCCAGGGGACCTTTTTGTGAAGCGCATTGCAAAAGGAATTTATGTTCAATTTGACACTTAATAGCAAAGGCATATGGATGGTTAGACCCTCTTTTTCCACTCTATTATTTCTTTATTCATGCTTGAATTCATTATTCAAATTGCAATGTTGTTTGATTCTTGACTGTTAATTTATACAGTGAAAACTTTACTGTAGAGATAATTTTTCAAGTTTTGATATCAAGCTGATAGTCTTGTTTCTTTATGACATTTTGAGATGAGAATTCATGTGAAGTTGACAAATTGAAGACTTCATCTTCCTTTTCTTAATTGGTTTAATCCATCTATGTGTCTACCTATTATTCAACCAATGGGATATGCTATGTTATGATCTTGATTTTCATGTTATGTTGTAACCTTGAGCCAGTTTTCAAACACCCTACTAAGAAAAAACCAAATCACAAAACCTTATAAATACTTTGAAATAATGAATGATGCCCTAGCTTGCCCTCTCACAGTCAAGTGAAACTTTAGGGATTAACATTTTTGGCACTGTTTCCAGGGATGAAGAAACAAAGAGATCTTCCTTGGGGAAATGACAAGTTTACATTCATATCTTGGTGGTGAACAATATTTTGGACATTATTTAAGACTGTGATTATTCACCCGACGACTCCTCTGTGGTAATTCTGGCTCCTAAAAGAGAAGGTAAAGGACCTAAATCTCCTCTAAATTCTTCATCATTTAATAAGATACCAGTAACCAGGAAAAATCCAGATCTTGAGCCTGTTGCAGTAGTTCCAGATCCTAAAAAGTTATTAAGAAAACCTAAAGTTATTTCCAGTGAGTCTTTACTCTTAAAGGGAAAATTATCTTCAGAAAGTTCTCAAGGAAAATCCTCTGAAATCATCAAAACCCAATTAGATGAAGATGTGAATCCTGAAAGTGAAATTAAACCTGTTATTGAGTCTTATATAGTTTCATTCCCTTCAACTATTTCAGAATTAAATCTAGAATAGTGGAAATTACTCACTGAACTCATTAAACAGGAGTATCTAGACATTTTTCCTGTGATTGAAACTTCAAGAGGTCATAACACAGATATTAAGAGCAAACCAGAGACACCTTCGTCATCTTTGGGATCTGTCTCATCTGAGGATTTTAGATCACATTATTTTTCTTTTGAGAATCCTCTGTTTCTCAACCCATTAGTTGATCATAGTCCAGAATAAAAATCCTTATCTACTAAATATCAAGACTCAGTGACAATACATATAAGTTGTAATACACAAGGGATGCCTTCTCCTTCAGCATTACCAAACTTACTCACTCCAAGAGCTCCAAAAATAGCTAATATGGTTGCAGACATAATGGATGAAATAGTTGCAGCAAGGTATGCTCCCTTAGTTCTTCCACAAGTCATGTATGCCTTTCCACCAAATGATTATATGAGATACTTGCCTAGATTCAATGGAGATGGATCAGTTACTGCTGAAGAGCATTTGATTTCATTTTATAGTTTTGCAGATAATTTCAATGTAGAGCATCCTAATGTGTGGATGAGACTATTTGTACAAAGTCTAAATGGGGAAGCAAGAAAGTGGTTCAGGAGTTTGCCTCCTAATTCAATAGTTGATATTGTAGCCTTAGATGATGCCTTTCTTAAACATTGGGCAGACAAGAAGGAATTTTATACTACATCACCAAATTCAGTGCTTTGAGGAGGAAACAAGGTGAATCAATACCTAATTTTACCAAAAGGTTCAACCAGATGTACGGTAAAATTCCAGAGGAGATAAAACCTTTAGAGTCATCAGCTGAAATCACTTTTGCCAATGCATTCGATGCTGAATTTTCCTTGTTTCTTAGGGNAGGGAGAAGCAAAAGGAAGAATTGCCTTCATCTTCTAATTCAACATCTGATTCTAAAATGGATGAAATGGATAAGATGATAAAAACTCTGACATCTGAAATGGCAAGTTTGAAGACAGAACAAAAACAATCTAGTAGACCTACAGAGGAGGGTGGTTACAAAAATCCAAATCAATTCAGGAGACCAAACAATTTACCTCAAGTCTTACCAAGAGAAAGAAAAAACCAAGATGACCAAAAGGTGTTACCTCCTTTTCAAAATAATACAATAGATGACGAGGAGGATGAATATGATACAGAAGAAGACCATTCAGTTCATTTGAATGATTTTGAATCATCTCCTCTACATGTGACACAATAGGATTATGAAGATGCTTTGATTGCAAATCAGTTTGAAGAAGGGGATGAAGATGAAATTGTCCAACAGGAACCTAAAAGGAAAAAATACAATCTCAGATCTGGTTCGAATGCACCTAAATTTGATACACATGTTTCCACAAAGAAGTCTAGTGCTCCAGTTAAGACAGGAATTGTCAAAGGTGTTCCCAAGATCCAATGATCAACCATTGGAACAACCTGCCAAGGATAGTACTCTTGACATAAAGGAACCAGATAGAAATGTTTATGATTTCAGTTTAGAACACGAAATCAACAAAATCAAGATTTCAGTGCCATTATTAGAAATCATGAAAACAAAACCTTTTAAAAGACTGTCCTCAAGGCTCTACAGGCTCCATCTCATGTCACCTTTTCAGATACAATCAATCTAGGGGATGAAAACCTTGCTATAACTATTGGACCTCACATTGAACATAGAATTGATGCCTCTCCACCTTTTTACATTTCATTAAATATCCATGACAAGATATTGCACAACTACTTAATGGATTCTAGTGCCTCATAATGTAATGCCTAAGGTGGTGATGGAAGAATTAGGGTTGGACATTACTAGACCGTATCATGATCTGTATTCTTTTGACTCCAAGAAAGTCAAATGCCTTGGAGTTATGAAATATGTGGTTGTTACTCTTTCCCAATTACCTATGAATAGTGTGGTATTAGATGTTATCGTGGCTGACATACCACAAAAATTTGGAATGCTTCTTTCTATATCTTGGGCTAAGAAGGTAGGTGGTACTCTATAGATGGACCTTAGCTATGAAACCATACCTATTTTTGGTGGTGAACAACAAAGATTGTACAAAGAAGTTAGATTGGCTTATTTGTTAAGTGATCAAAATAATCTCACTAATCATCCTATATATGTTGTAGACGATGATCTTGGTTCTTCTATTTTTCATATGAGTGAGGAAATGGCAGAAGTATCAGTTAGAAAGTCAACAACTGCAGTGGGAGATAGTAAAGACAATTTTGTTTGGAAAATGTATTTTGACGGAGCATGTTCTAAAGAAGGTTCTGGAGCTGGTATTGTCTTCATTTCCCCTTCCAAGGAGGTTATCCCCATGTCATATAAACTTGAATTTGACACCACTAATAACATCAGTGAGTATGAAGCTTTGTTGTTAGGTTTGAAAGCTGTTAGAGATATGGGAGTAGATAAGCTGTCTGTTTTTGGAGACTCGGAACTTATTATTCACCAGATCAAGAATATATACCAAACCAAACAACAGAGGTTAAAACAATACAGAAATAAGGTGTGGGATTATGTGGATAATTTATTTTTGGAATTTAATATTACTTTTGTGCACATAAATTTGAATCAGCAGGCCAACTCTTTAGCACTTGAAGCTAGCAACTTTAAAACTATGATGTTTCCTAATCTGAAATTCGAAGTTAGAAACAAACCTTCAATACCAGATAATATAAAACATTGGTAGGTTTTTAAAGATGATGAGGAAATTAAAACATTTTTGAAAACTATTGAAGATTTTTCCAACATTTCAATTGATCAAGATGACGAATATGGAGAAGTAGAAATACATGCTTCAGAAGTCCTTCAAGATGCAATTATTGGCCACAAAATCATTGAACTTAAGACAAACCACCTGCCCAAGGGTTTGGTTCCACTAGAAAGGTTGTTCGATCATAATGATGTTTCCAGGAAGGCTATTATCCAAACAGAAGACACTTATGTAGTATATTGTGACATTAGTCCGGATGCAAATCCTAGGTTGGTAAAAATATCTAAGAAATTGTCACAAAAATAGAAAGAATCATATGTTGAATTAATGAAACATCATTCATACATTTTTTCATGGTCTTATGAAGATCTGAAGGTGTTTGATACAAAGATTGTTTAGCACAAAATTCCTCTGAAACCTGGATCAAAACCTGTTAAACAAAGGTTTAGGAAATTTAATCATTTAATGTTACCTATAATAGAAAAGGAGTTGAAAAGGTTGTTGGAAGAAAAAATCATAGTGCCACTGAGATATTCAGAATGGGTAGCCAACCTTGTACCTGTCAAAAAAAAGAACAGAGAGATAAGGCTCTGTGTAGACTTCAGGAATCTAAACAGGTGCTCTCTGAAAGAAAATTATCCATTACCAAAAATGGATTATATCTTACAAAGAGTTGTCGGCGCAAAGAGAATTTCTATGCTTGATGGATATTCAGGGTACAATCAAATATCAGTAATGGAAGAGGACAAAAAGAAAACAACTTTTACCACTCCTTGGGGCACCTTTATGTACGAAAAGATGCCTTTTGGATTGATGAACGCAGAAGCCACATTTCAAAGCGCTATGGACATCGCTTTCATTGGGGAGAAATATAGGTTTGTGGTTATTTACCTTGATGACATCACTACATTTTTGGCATCCTATGAAGAACATTTACAGCACTTGAAGCAGACCTTTGAGAAATGCAGGAGGTATGACATATCACTTAATCCCAAAAAATCACATTTGGCCATGGAGGAAGGAAATCTTCTAGGGCACATCATTTCACCTGAAGGTATTAAAATAGATCCGGAAAGAGTAAAGGCTATTCAAAAAATTGACATTTCGAGAAATAAAAAGTCTATTCAGACATTCATCGGTAAAATTAATTTTTTAAGGAGGTTTATACCTAACTTTGCAGAAATTGTTAAGTACATCACTGATATGTTGAAAAAGGATGCATAAATTACATGAATACTAGAGGCGAGAGAATCCTTTGAAAGGATCAAATAGGCTATCGTTCAGGCCCCTGTTCTAATTAGCCCAGATTACTCCAAAGAATTCATTATTTTTTCATTTGCATCAGAGAATACCATAGTTGTTGTTCTTCTGCAAAGAAATGAGCAAGGATATGAGTAGCCTATCTCCTTCTTTAGAAAAACCATCAGAGACTCTGAATTGAAGTATGATTTAATAGAAAAATAGGCATATTCCTTGGTAAAGGCTTTAAAATCCTTCAGAGTATATGTTCTTCAATCTAAAATTACAGCTTATGTCCTAAGAAGTGCAGTTAAAGAAATATTGGTTCAGCCTGATTGTTAAGGAAAGTGAGGGAAATGGATAACCAAAATCTTGGAATATGATATCACCATAAAGCCTACTTAGCTGATAAAAGGGCAAGGCCTTGCCAAATTAATGACAGAATCTAATTGCAAAGCAGTTGGGTTATACCATCTTTCAGACATGACACATGACTCTTCTGTCTAGATTGAAGAAATAAATTCACAGATACACAACAAGTATGTTTATTCAAAATGGTACAAAGATATCGTATTTTTTCTACTGAATTTTCAATCTTCCCCAGAGTTGGATAAATCAAAATTCAGATCATTAAAGTTGAGAGATGTAAAGTACTGTATTGTTGATCAGACCCTGTTCTGGAAAGACCCCCACGGTTTTTTGTTGAGGTGTGTGGATGAAAAGGAAGCTAAACAAATCTTTCATGATCTGCATCATGGTGTCTGCGGAGGCCATCATCATTGGAAGGCTAATGCCGTCAAGATTCTTAGGGAAGGATATTACTGGCCAGTTCTATTCTCAGATATTTTTTCTCAGGTCAGGGCATGTGAACCTTGTCAGAAATTTGTTGGAAAGCAGAAACTTATATCTCTGCCTATGAAACCAATCATTGCCCATGGACCGTTTCAACAGTGGGGATTGGATTTCATCGGAGAGATTAATCCTTCATCTTCAAAACAACATAGATGAATTCTTACAGCCACAGATTATTTTACGAAGTGGATTGAAGCAATTCTGACTCGGAATACAACAGACAAGGTAATCATGGAATTTCTAGAAGGATATATTTTTTCCAGGTTTGGTTGTCTAAAAAACTGGTCATTGATAATGCACAGGTTTTAAATAAAATTCCATGATTGAATTCTGTAAAACGTATAGTATCAAATTGGTTCATTCTACCCCCTACTACTCCCAAGGGAACGGATTAGCAGAATCTTCCAATAAAACTCTGATAAGGATTATCAAAAAATTACTAACAAAAAATAAAAAATCATGGGATTCCAAGTTAAAGTTTTCCCTTTGGGATAATCGTATTAGTAACAAGAAGTCTATTGGGACATCTCCTTTGTAGATGGTATATGGGACAGAAGCAATTCTTCCAACTCAATTGGGCCTGCGAGTCTTAAAGTTTCTACAAGAAGAACTAGAGGAACCCAATGATGTCCAAAGAAGAATTTTTCAAATGATTGAAGTTCAGCAGGTCAGAGAACAGGTTAATCAGAAAGTTGTTGCTCATCAGAGAAAAATCAAGGCTACATTCCATAAGGGAACTAATAAAGATGTTTTCAATGAAGGAAATTTGGTGTTAAGATGGGATGCCAGGAGAGAGGATAAAGCAAAACATGGAAAGTTCGATAACCTATGGTATGGTCCTTTTAGGATAGCCAAGGTAATGAACAATAACACTTTTTTCCTGCATAATTTAGATAACACTGAAATTTTTGGGGGCCCAGTGAATGGGTTCTTGAAGAACTATTTTCTCTAAGGGATCATCAGGTTTCAGTTAGTATAGTAGGTTTTCCTTTCAATAAAGACTCCATACACCCAATGGACTTGTTTTTACAGTTATCTTGAGAATAAAAGACTGACAGTTGTAGGGGAATTAGTGAATCAGAGATAAAGGAAAGGCATTGGTCTACAGTTCTTGGAGTTTATTATCAAAACTCCATCCCCAGAAGGAGCCAGTGTTAGTCTCTAATTTTGTCTTGGTTTAGTGAGAAACACTTATCCTAAACCCTTCTTACCTACACTTCATTTTCTATTTCCATTTGATTTCGATTTTTTTTTTTAGTGTCTTATGGTTTGTATTACAGTTTTTGGATAGTTTATTTAAGTTTGATTTTGAAAGACATGGTTTTAAAATGAGGTGTCACCTTATATGCCTGTTTGAATTTCAAACTTTTAAATTTTTCTAAGTCATTAATAGCGCTACGGGAATAAGGCTATTCCCTTAGTGTCAAAATAATCATGCCTTGATACACGCCTACCATCCAGATTTTGTTATGATGACATGAATCATGGATTGAGAGTTCGCATGCATCCACAAAAGCTTGGAATCATTTACTGATTCAAACTGTTTCATAATCCGATTGTTGTGTACCCGTGCAAGACTCATTTTAAATCATCCAATTCTCAATGATCGTTATACTATACCTGTTTGATTTTGCTGAATTTAGGTGCAGGTATTTGCTCAAAGGAACAGTATACACTAATAGATTGCAAGTGGCAAAATTTGGAAACTGAGGGTGCTAGTTACAGAATTGTGTTTTGATGGCGCCAAAGAGGAGCAGACAGGTAGTCAGAATAGAACCAGAAGGTGTTGAACTTCTTGAAGCCTATCCTCAGATGGCTCAAAGGTTCAGAGACACTGGGTGGTTTGAATTCCTTACCACTTTTCAAGGTTACGATGAGTAGGTCTCCATGGAGTTATCTCTTAATTTTGATGTTCACGAGGTGGAGATCGGTAAGATGCTGATGCTAGTGATAGAGAAGACCATTGCAAAGGCTTGCAGGTTGGTGGTTGGAGGAGATATATGGTGGAAGAAAAAATCGAATTGGAAAAGGGGAGTACCTCGTAGCTGGATTCAACCCGAATGGCACACTGCTCTGATCGTGATCCACAGGCATATCACCTGTGAAGGTAGATTCTCACTGGTCTATATCTACCACATTAGGATACTAATGCATTTAAATGGTGATTACCCTCTAAATGTCCCTTATTTTCTACTCAAAAGCTTGACAAAGATGTCAAAGAGGGTGCAGTCACTTTCCACCAATGCTAAGAGCAGTCTGTTTCATCAAGTCCTAATTAAAAATCTAGTTATGTCTACTTTGAGTGAATTACAGAAGCCCTGGAGCTAGCTCACACAATCTTTAAACCCTAACACACACTCCAATAAACAAAATAAAGGTAAAGAGAGAAAGATTGTTCTACAGAGCCAAGATATTTCAATCGATGAAACCCCTATGAAAGAGGAGATGCCAGATATTAGGGTGATGAGGAACAACAGAAGTAAAAGACTTAGGTGGGATCCAAAAATTGAAACGTTTTTTGAAGGAGATTTTAAAGGGGAAAATGATTCAGATAAAGATTTTGATACTCAAATTATAGTCAAGCATGAATCGCCATCAACTAAAAAAGGGGGTGTTGCAGTCAAACGGAAAAGGGTTAAAGGTGTGTCTGTATCACAAAAACCTAGAAGGAATTCTAATAGGGTCACCGATAAGTATAGACTGAAGTCAAAGGTCACGTTTAATCCATTGATCAAAGAAGAAAACGTCATAGTCATAGAAGATGACTCTGAGAATGTTGAAGCATGTACTAGGAAAAGGGAAAAAAGAACTTCATTGCCTAAGAAACCAATCAGCAAAGGTAAAAAAATGATGTCATCATCTACAAGACCTGTAACGAGAGCTTCAACTAGATTATCAAAAGCTAAAGAGATGGATAAAGGTATTAGTGAAACCTCTGAGGATAAACAAGACTAATTTGAAGACTCAAATCGCATATCAGATGTGCCTGAAGCTATAGATTCAACAAGTTCTAATGAAGAACATAGCTCAGGATTAGTCTCAAAGTACCAAGTTAAAGAAAAAGAACCCAAAGTTTCCTTAAACCTGAATGAACTTGCACCTTTTGAAGAATTCTCAGGATTTAGAGTTAAAATCAGAACTGATAAAGAAAGGATCAAGGAATTTCAGAAAACAATAAGATAGTTAAAGAAAGAAAAAGTGCAAATAGAACAATGGAATGCTCGCCAGCAAGAAAGGATTCAAGGTTTTAAAAAGAAGAAGAAAGAGAAAAGGGCATTGCTCAAAGAACTCAAGGAGATAAATTTCAGACTCTATTGGCACAATGTCGTGCTTACCACAAAACTCAAACAAAAAAATGTTAAAGCTACTGCTGTGATTATATCCTAAAGGTTACATGGAGATTTGCTAGAATCATGATTTAAATGTTTTCTAGGAAATATGGAAAATCCTACTCATTTTTAGTCAGTGAGATGCTAAGACCTTGATTTTTTTGACTAAATCAAACTAATTCCTATTTTGTAGAATCAAATGTAAATGCTGGCAATATTATGCAATATCAAGTTGTTGAGCTGTGATCTATTTTGAGATTGTAGAAGCTCTTTTTGAGTGAAATAACTTAGTAGATAGATACTATTCCAATCTAGTCATTAAAGCTATACTAGATGATAGGATCTGGAATTTTTATAGATAGTTTAAATAGACAAAGGAAAGACTAGGTGAAGGTTGAAAAGTTGGAGATCTAGGGGACCTTTTTGTGAAGCTCATTGTAAAAGGCATTTATGTTCAATTTGACACTTAATAGAAAATGCATATGGATGGTTAGACCCTCTTTTCTACTCTGTTATTTCTTTATTCATGCTTGAATTTATTATTCAGATTGCAATGCTTTTTTATTCTTGATTGTTAATTTATATAGTGAAAACTTTACTGTAGAGATAATTTTTCAAGTTTTGATATCAAGTTGATAGTCTTGTTTCTTTATGACATTTTGAGACGAGAATTCATGTGAAGTTGACAAATTGGTTTAATCCATCTATGTGTCCACCTATTATTCAGCCAATGGGATATGCTATGTTCTGGTCTTGATTTTCATGTTATGTTGTAACCTTGAGTCAGTTTTCAACCACCCTACTAAGAAAAAACCAAATCATAAAACCTTATAGATACTTTGCAATAACGAATGATTCCCTAGCTTTCCCTCTCACAGTCAAGTGCAACTTTAGGGACTAACAGATCCAACAATTGCAATATTTTTGTTTCCATGAAATTTCCTCTTGCTTCTCCCTTTCATCTAATTTAGCCTGCATAGTCACCTCTTCTTTATCAAGCCTTTTTGAGTAACCTGTTGAGACTATTTCATATTGAACCTCCATTTTTTCCTCCAACTTGTGTTTTTCCTTGAATATGTCACCAGAAACTTATTTATTCCACTTGTTTAAATATATTTTGAGAGTTTTGAGTTTCTGTTGGAACCTACAAATTTTTGTTCCCTGATAAACCTGCATGCTCTACCACTAGTTCTGCATGGTTTTCTAGAAGTTAGTGTGGTTGAGACAAAACCTCTCAAACCTAAATGGTTTCTGTATAGGATTCCCCACCTTGTGTCGTTCTAGGATGACTAGCCAATAATTTGATCTCGCTGCCGACAAAATATTAGCAGTGAATTACCCTCCAATGGTTATAGTTCTTTCTAATATTAGGAACTTGCCCATCTATGAGGAAATTTAATGTTCACCTTGTATTTTATTGTTCTAAAGGTTCCATTCATGGTTTTCATATATATAAGGTTTAGTTGTTCAATAATTTCTCCAAAAAGAATGTTTTCCTCCTATAGCCTTCTTCTACCTCCTTTCTTTTCCAGCAATGAAGTTATCATGTTAAAGTCTTTGCCAATAGCCAATGAAAACATTCTATATTCTCTTTGATCCATTAATAGGATCTAAAAAATCTTCTTTTTTTCTATGTAGTTTGTGGTCCTTAAACATTGGAAATGACTGTAGAGACATTCGTGCCTATAAGTTGAAATTGTGTGGAGATAGTAAAAGGAGTAGAAAAATTGTTAGTTAAGATTACCTCATTGTGATTATAGAGAATGGCAAGGCCACCTATTGTGCCTTGAGAATAAGTCACTATAGCTTTGCTACCTTTCCATATTTTCTTTTTTAAATCTTAAATAGAGTTACTGGTACATTTGGTTTCTTGTAACATCATAATTGTAGGGTTTTCCTGCAGAATTTTACTTTTCAAATTCCTTCGCTTCTGAGGCCCATTGGTGCCTCTAATGTTCCATGTGATTACTTTCATTTCAAAGGGGGTTGGGAGGTTTGGAAAATATCTAAGAGATTAGTGTATTGGCTAAATTATATCAGCTTCTCCCCTACTTCTATGCATTGCATGTTGGTCTTGCGTCCTTATTTTTTGTCTTCCTTGTTTCCTTTCTTGGGGTCCTTTATTTTTCTGTACTAAATTCCCAAGGAAGTTTGGGATCTAGATTTTGTCATCACCTCTTGTAGTATTTGTATTTGTCTTAGGGGAATAGACTGGGGGTCTTGGTAGCAACATGCTTATTCCAACCACTATAAGTCGAGTTCCCCAAGATCCATATCTTATAGTTCTTCATAAAGCATGTCATTTTCTTCATTTTCCTCTACATGTTTGTTGTTATTATACTTTTTGTTCCCATCGTTTGGATTTGGGGTTTCTTTGGTGACCTCCTTTCCAGGTTCCATGGCATTTTCCAGGATTTGATTGACTACTTTGAAATTGTTGATGGTTTTGGATTTCTTCTGTTGCTCCTGCAACTGGTGCTTTTTAGATGTTCTACGACGGGTTACAACCTTGGTGAATCCTTTCGGGTCCTTCTCTTTTGTTGGATTGTGTTGCGACTCTAGGGTGTTCAGAGAGAAATCCATGAACAATTTCATGTGTTCATGACATTTACGACATCGAAATGGGATATGCTCATAGTCCAACATTTGAAAAAACTATTTGTCCTCATTAGTTAGATGCATTATATCTGGTAAATCAGTTGAAATTTCCATATATACACAAAGTCAGACATAAGGGGTTTATCATGCAGTGTGTGTTTCCTTTAAGGCTCAATAAAAGGATACCAATGTGTTACCTATCCTCTCTAGGGTGTTGGGAGCCTATAAATCATGGGGAAGCGATTAAATTTGGATCCAAGCTAGGGAAAATTTGAAATCTTCTTGATCTGGACTGAATCACTCATCTCGAAATCTAAGGTATAGCCTGACAAAGTTGAAAAATATGGGTCATTGTCAAAGATGCGTTCTCTGGCTTCTAGGAAAGTGATAGTGTCTCACTATGATAGGCCACAAGATGTCCATGATGAGTGAGAAGTGCGCCCACAACATATTATGAAGCATCTGTCTCAATCTCAAAAGGTTGTTGCAAGTCAGGTAATGAGAGCATCGGGGCTGAGCACAAACTCTACATCAAATCATTGAATTCTTTCTGTTGCGACTGGCACCACACAAACTTTTCCTTTCCTCCACCCCTCGTCACTTGGCTAAGGGTCCATGCAATGTGGGAGAATACCAACATGAACCTATGATAAAAATTGGTAAGGCCTAAGAATCTCTAAAGCTCAGTGAGTGTCATCGAGGATGGTTAGTCACAAATGATCTGGATCTTTTTTGGATATACATGCACCCCATGCTCATCAACAATGTATCCTAGGTATTGGACTTTGTTCATGCCGAAGGAGAATTTTCCAAATTTTCATATAGATTGTGTTTCTGCAGAGTGTGCAGAAACTGTTGAATATGTTGCAAGTGTTCCTCCCAACTCTTGTTGAATATGAAGATGTCATCCAAATAAACCACCACAAAATAATTGATTAAAGGACACAATATATCATCCATAATCCTCATGAATGTTGTTGGGGAATTTCTCAAGCTAGAAGGCATGACCAGTCATTCAAAAATACCTTTTTTGGACTTAAGGAAGTCTTCCATACATCGATTTTCTCTATTGGGACCTAGTGGTAGCTGAACTTTAGATCAATCTTACTGATGTATTTGTCCCCCTTGAGCTGGTCAATGAGATCGTGAATTCATGGAATTGGGTATCGGTTCTTGACTGTGATTTTATTTACGGCCTAGTAATCAATGCAGAGTCACAAGGTCTTGTCTTTCTTTTGCACAAGCACGATTGGGCTTCCACAAGGTGATGAGCTTGGTTGGATGTGTCCCTTTTCGAGCAGCTCTTGGATCTAGCACTTTATTTCCTCATTTTCTGACAGAGAGTAGCATTAGACTTCCCCATAGGTAGCGGTGTGTTGGGGGTTAGATCGATTGAGTGCTTGACCTGAAAGTGCAGAGGCACCCTAGTGGTTGAGAAGAAGATGTCTTTGTATTCTTCCACAACCTTATCCACTTGATTCTATTGCATGGAGAGACCTGTCATAGAGGCCATGGATGTGCCTGCAACCTTATTCTACCTTTGAGCCTGAATCATGAAGAAGACTAAATTATTGATCTAAGAGATGACCTTTCTGCATTGCTTGGCAGAGATCAAGGAAATGGCGGTAGGTGGGACCACCTTGGGTATCTTGTACAATTTCCTGTCCAAAGTAACAATAACACTACAAGTCCTATATTCATATACAACATGAAATTTCCATAAATAAGGTTGGCCCAAAAGAACATCACAAACTTCAAGGGGGGAGACATCACACAATACCTCATATTTTAAGGGCTTGATTCCATAGGGCAGCCGACATTATTGTTGTTGGGATCGTGATTTGGATAAATTAATGATAATGATTAGATACTTTTTGTTCAGTATTATATGTGTATTTTACTATTTTGAAGAAGTTTTGAAGGATTCTTATATCAAATCGTCATAACTTATACTAGGTAGATATAATTGGAGTTCTATGATGGTTTTAAGTTTAATTCAACATGATTTAATGATTCCAAAGAGCTAATGCACAATATGTGTGTCAGAGGGCAAAATCACATGGTGTTTTTCCATCCAGCAACTCATCCGGTACTCCATCCGACACTGCATCTGGTACTCCATTCGACACTACGTCTGACACTCCATCTTGCACTAAAACCATGGGCGAGTTGGCGATTGTTATATCGACAACATGTGATGGGAAAATCAGTGACATTGGTTTTTCTCATGTTCGTGGCCTCCAACTACTGAGCTCTTGACATCTTGGATTGGGTTGTTATGTTGAGTGTTGAGTGGCTCGCTTGGTATCTAGAATCCAGCGGCAGTTAAAACACATTTAATGTAATTTGATGTTTTTAGAGGAGGTCAACCCTTCTAGTGGTCGACCTCTCGACTTGTAACTCCTATAAATACCACAGTAGTGGTCAGACAAAGGTTAAGTTCAAAATTGTGAAGCTAGAATTGTTTTTGTTGTGTAACTCAAAGACGTCTCTATAAACTTGTGTAAAACTGTGTTTTCAATTTAAATGACAAAATCGTGTTGCTTGAGCTCCTGATTCGCTGTTGAGGAGTATCCACGAACTGTTGGGGGGCCCACCAGTGGTCTGGGTGAATATTTAGTTAGTTAGCTTGTGTATTCAAGTTGGGCAATTGTCATTTCTTCCATTTTTTGTTATATGCATTTTTATCATTTTTTACATGTTGTGTTTGTTGTTCACAGCTTAATTGTTTCAATTTCCTTTTTGCAGGTTGATTATAAAGGATAGTTAATATGATGTGTCTTTTAAATTAATTAGCCAATAGCTTGCAATGTTAGCTACTAACCCTGTTATGTGATTAGATTCTAGTTGAATTTATGCAAATTAAAGTAGAACAGAGTATTGGGTTAAAACAGAGTTAAAACAGAGTATTGAGTTAATAGTTTCTTTGGCAAAGTTTCAATGGATGGATGGTTTCTAGTTTTGATTCTTATTTTCTTATCGAGTTGCTATTTAGCTTACTTATCTAGTTTTCTATTCAGTTTGCTTATCAATTTTATCGTAGTATGTTGAAATAGAAGTAGGGTTTGAGTTATTCTTTTATGAGTATTTGAATTTGCAATTTGAATGGTTAATAGTAGGATTAGTTTAGTTGACTTCATGCAATTTCCATTCTAGATCTAGATTGCAATTCTAATTCAAAGTTTGATTTTGAGTTTAGTTTTTAGTTATAATTCTTTAATGGTATGAGTATGCTTACATTAGCATAAGAGTGCATTTGAATCAAATAGAATAGTGTTTTCCCATTGTTGATGGTTAATGCATATATTGAATAATCACATGGATTTTTAGGGTAGTTGATATTTCTTCTATAATGGATAAGCTCTCGTTGGATTGCTTGATTCATACTTTTCATTTCACTATAGAAGTTAATATTGAGTTTATCCCTCTTGAGTTATCACTAATTTTTAAATTCCATCGTGATGTCATAAGACACCGAATACATAATCATCAACATTAAATTTGAAGTTTTCTTGTTATTGTAGATTAAAGAATAGTTGATGATTAATATTTGAATATCGCTATGAGGTTTTTAATTCAATAGGTTAAGATTTCCTTTTGTAGATTGGAAATAATTATGAGTTTTATCTTAATAATAGAGTTCACTTGCTTAATAGCTTGCTTAGTTACCTGTTAAGTAGTCTTGATTAGTTTACTCGGTGCATAAGTTTTAATAGGGTAGTTGTTTGCTTGTTTACTTCTTGTTGCTCATTGATTTTTGAATAGATTGATTAGATTAGTTTGTTATTGTTATTATTCATTAAGTCAAAGTTGAATAGATTAAACAGATGGCTTGATTTTTCTCATTAGATTGATTAAGTTAACTTGTTCATTTTAGGGTTTTCATTTTCTTTCTTAGGACAATCCATCGATCCATCGTTCAAAAGTTACTTAGGGTAAATAATTTAAGTTCCTTGATAGGGTTTGCTCATTGATAATCTTTGTTTAAGTATATTAGCTCTGAAATATACCATTTCCTTAGTTAGACTATACTACCTCTAGCCTTTCTACCTTGGCACATATAGTGCTACAACTCTAAGTTTACTTACCCCGGGTTGACAATTTAATTGACGGTTTTTAGTGCATATAGAACACCCATCATTTTTGGCGTCGTTGTCGGGGAGTTGTATCAAGGTAGGAAATAGATCATTTCTAAACCTTAGAATTAGATTGGTGGTAGGGGAACTTTAAGACGAGAGGTAATAACCTGTACATCTGTTATAGCAAGTTCCCCCAAACCCAATGGTATTTTTTCTTTTTTGTTGTTTTCTTTCATGAACAGACCTAGGGACCCAAAAGGTAGATGCATTAAATCCAAATTAGATATTTCAACCAAGGTTCCTTATTAAATTTTTGGGGGAAGGAACATTCCACTCATAAGCTCCACAGAACGATACCGAAAAACATGAGCTAGCTCAATCCAAAGAGCTAAAGTTGTCTCTGAAGAGACTAAGACATGGAGCACTATAGAACAGAAAATTGAAGCATCGGTAATAGTGGGACAGGAGGCAAGACCACTCGAGCCTTCTGTAGAACCAAACAATACAAACTTTATTTTCTTATCACCATCATGAGATCCTAAATTTGAAGACATTATAGACCCTGAACAGGTGAATACCTTGTTTGGTAGCTCAACCAACATAATTGTCACTCAAATTGACACAGAAACTTTGGCACCAACAATATCGACTGGATCGAGTAGATTCCTAGACATCCAAGAAGTAGGAAGACCTTCCCATCAGAGGGATACCTTTCTTAAACAAGAACCTTGGGATACCTTGTTCTCTTCAAGGATAAAACCACCTAGGTACTATCTTTTGGGAAACCAAACCAGTATGGATGATCAGGAGGATCATAACAATATAAGACATGGGGAGGAAGAAGAAGCTGGAAACCAAACTGAAACTACCTTTGGGTTTCCAATTTTGGACACCACATTGAATGTCAATATGAAAAATATTCCCCTCTCAACACTGCCCACCTTTTACTGTAAAAACAATGAATATCCAGATACCTTCCTATTTGATTTCGACATCTTGTGTAGAAGCTACAACTACTTACAAGATGCCCAAAAACTAAAACTCTTTCTTGCCACCCTCAAGGAATCTGCACTAAGATGGTTCATGGGGTTGGGAGAATCCAGTATTAGGTCTTGGGAAGCCATGAAAGATATATTTCTTAAAAATTACCAAGACTACTGTAAGACTAAGGAATCTCGTAATGATATTTTTAAAATCCAATAGTTAGAAGATGAGAATCTCGAGGATTATATGGAACAGTTTGCTTATATATCCCAGAAATCAAAATACCATGACCTTCCAGATGATGCAATTAGGGCTATTTTCCTTAAGGGAATTTAAGAGGAATACCTAGAGATACTTAACCTGATGGAATTAGGTGAAATCTCCCATAAACCATTTGCTGAAATCTGTGAAATGTGTAAAAATTACTCGAGGAGTAGAGCTAAGACAAGAAAGAATGTTTGGGACCCTTATAATAGAAACTTAAAACCAATTAGTTCAGGTGGTATCACAAGAGAAGAGATAGGGAACCTTTTAGAAAAAATCAAGACAAATATCTTAAGAACAATAGGTTCCCAATTGGACACCCTAAAAATTAAAAAGCAACAGGAGAAGGAAAATGTAGCTATGAGCATGTTTTGCCCAAGATGCAAGAGGAATAATTCCTCGAGGGAATTCCCATTAAACAACATTTCAGATTGTGGCTTCTGGATGGAGGACCACTCAGTTGAAAAATTCCCATCATTGATCGGTTTATTAGCCATATATAGGAGTGGGGATCCTGGGGAGTCCTCTTATCCACCTAGGAGGCCATGGCAACCTAGGAGCCGACCTACACACCTGGATCTACAACCTCAAGTTCCACCCTATTATCAACAACCACAACAGTGGAACTCACCAAGTTGGAAAAACTGGTCTACACAGTACCAACATCCTTGGCTTAAAGGATGGAGAGGAGGGCATAACCAAGGAAACCCTCAAGCTCCACCTATCCCTATGCCCAACCATCCTTATCCTCAGTTTCCACTGAACACCCCGTAGCTTCTGCCAGGTTTTGTTCCACCACCTTTACCTCTTATTCCACAACAACAACCACAACAATATCAGAATGAAATCTCACCAAGACCAACATTATTAACGACA
The DNA here is from genome assembly GCA_032191745.1 of Picea mariana. NCBI lineage: Eukaryota > Viridiplantae > Streptophyta > Pinopsida > Pinales > Pinaceae > Picea > Picea mariana. The sequence continues at coordinate 6,881 of JASDQU011104409.1, read as the reverse complement.
CAACTAGTGCCCAATTCCAATAATAATCCCACTCAACCTCTTCACAATGTTGAGATGCAGGCTTTCTCGATGTATGGTATTTCTCCCATTCCATTGCAGGAGATTCAAATAAGATCGAGAAGAGTTCTGGACATGCAGATACCTTCAATAGTCATCCAGGAAGAAGAAGAAGAGGAAATCCCCAAACAACCCACAGATGACACTAAGTGGGAAGATATTATTATTCCTAAGGACCAAGAACCCAAGCTTCCCCAAAATGAACCTTCACAAATTACAAAGGCCCCTCCTTATCCAAAAAGATTAGTAATCGAGAAACCTACCACCCGAAGAAAATTTGACATCTTGAATGAGTTGAAGAATATTTGTGTCAAGATTCCCTTGCTACAAGCCATTAAGGATTTTCCAATCTATAGTAATCTTGTCAAAGAATTGTGTATTAATAAGCAAGGTAGGAAGCAAAAGGATCCTCCAACAATACATTTGATCAGAGAACTTTCTAAGTACATATCAGAGCAACCTAAGGTAGCAAAATATGGGAATGCAGGAAACCCCGTAGTGACCATAACCATTAATGACATTTCCATTGGAAACATTCTCATAGACCTAGGGGCAACCATCAATGTTATGACCGTTACTGCCTTGGAGGAATTACAGTTAAAACCTCTTCTTAGGCCTACCCCAACCATTTTGGAATTAGCAGATAAGACTAGGGTTATACCTGAAGGAATTTTGGATGATATCATAGTTAATTTAGCCTCATGGGAGTACCCAGTAGACTTTCTGGTCATCCACTCAAAAGAACCTACCAAATTCCATCCCGTTATTTTGGGAAGACCTTGGTTAGCCATAACCAATGCATTTATCAACTGTAGAGAGGGAGAAATGACCATATAGAATGGACTTTCTATCCATAAGCTCACCATATACCCTCCAACCAAACCTATCATGGAGAATCTATGGTGGCTTGAATGTCCATATGAGAATGAGGACGAGGAAGAGATCGTGTTTCCAAGTGATCATTCCTGGGAACTTCAGGAGCACACAACAGAAAATGTTATTTATGTTATCACATGTGTTGATTTTCCACAATATTTTCCCCAATTTGAGTACATGTTTGGGGAAGAATTTCAGGAACAATTGGACCCATCGATTTTGTCTTTGACATATTTCATCTTCGAGATAGACGAGTCTTCCACATCTTATACCATGCCCTACGAGATTAGTCCAGGAAAATTTCTACATATAAACTTTGGGCTAGATGAAGACCAACAAAAACAGTTAGTAAGTATCCTTAAACAAAAATCCGGGGCATTCGCCTGGGAATACACTGACATGAAGGGTATACACCTTGACACATGTATCCATCACATATATGGCCAAGGGGAAGTAACACCTGTTAGGAAACCCTAGAGAAGGATGAACCCAACACTCAAAGATATAGTAAAAGAGGAGATCCAAAAGTTATTAAATGTCAGATTTATTTATCCCATCTCCGATAGTAAGTGGGTGCCCTCTCTTGTAGTGGTTCCAAAGAAAGTGACCATGAAATGGAGAATTTGTGTTGATTTTTAAGAACTCAACAAAGCCACTCTGAAGGATTATTTTCCTCTTCCTTTCATCAACCAAGTTTTGGATACCCTGTCTGGAAATAAATATTTCTCCTTTTTAGATGGATATAGTGGGTACAATCAAATTCTCATAGCACTCGAGGATCAGGACACCACTACCTTTACTTGTCCTTGGGAGACCTATGCCTATAGGGTATTTCCATTTGGATTGTGTAATGATCCTACCACAATTCAACGAGCAATACTAGGGATATTTGATGATCTTATTCATGATTATGTGGAGGTATACATGGATGACTTCACAGTATATGGAAACACTTACCATAAATCCTTAGATAACTTATAAAAAATCCTTATCAGATGCCAAGAAATGAACTTGTCTTTAAGTCATGAAAAATGTAAAATGTTGTTGACTAAAGGAGTAGTTCTAGGACATCACATTTCATCTGAAGGGATCAAAGTCGATCTTGCAAAGATTGAGGTCATCGTCAAAATTCCACCCCCCCAAGACTCAGAAATAGGTGATAATCTTTCTTGAACATGCCAGATACTACTGGTGGTTTATTGAAAAGTTTACAAATAATTTTTCACCCATGTTTGGATTGTTAATAAAGGATGTTGATTTCTTTGGACTGAGCAATGTCAAACTACCTTTGAAACCCTAAAAGCTAAGTTGTATGTGGCACCAGTTCTTAGGGGGGCCAATTGGGCTCTCCAATTTCACATATCTATTGATGCCTCAAACACGGCAATAGGAAGATTATTAGGGCAGAAAGAGGACCAACAGTCCTATGCCATTAATTTTTTGGGCAAGAACTTGTCCCTTGCCGAGTTAAACAACACAGTTATCGAGAAGGAATTTTTGGAAGTAGTTCATGCTATCAATAAGCTTTTCCATTATATCACATGTTACGAAGCATTTGTACATACAAATCATTCTTCCATTAGATTTCTCATGAATAAACCCATAACTAATGGCCGAGTGACTAGGTGGCTCCTACTATTGCAAGAGTTTAACATCATCGTTCTTGATCAATCTGGAAAGGAGAATTTGGTAGCTAATTTTATTTCACGAATAAAAAATGAGGATGATGATATTCCCATAGATGATAGTTTCCCATAAGAGCACCTTTTTTCCCTTTATATAAATACCCCATGGCTTGCAGATATGGAAAACTATCTGGATACTAGGAAGTTACCATCTAATTTGTCACCTCATGAAAAGCATAGAATTATTACGCAAAGTGCCAATTACTCTTGGGTTGGTCATGACCTTTTCTGTACAGGTACTGAATTGATTATTCATAGATGTGTCCAATAGGACGAGATACCAAAAATCCTATGAAGTTGTCATGATGGACCATATGGTGGCCATTTTTCTGACAAACGAACAACATATAAGGTGTTACATTTAGGTTACTATTGACCTAGCATTTTCAAGGATGTTGCCAAGTATGTGAGGATTTATGACAGTTGTGTCAAAGGATAGGAAGACCCACGCCAACTGAGGAAATTCCCTTGCGTGCCCAAGTTATGATAGAAACTTTCGATAAATGGGCCTTTGAATTTGTAGGACCAATTTCACCCATTTCTCGTAAGAAAAACTATATTTTGGTTTGTACAGATTATGTCACCAAATGGGTAGAGGAAAAATCCCTATTTAGGGATATAGAAAAATTTGTTGTAGAATTCATTTATGAAGATATATTTACCCTCTTCGGTGTTCCTCGTGAAATTGTTACAGACTAAGGCATTCAATTCACTTCCAATCTGATGAGAGAACTAACGGAGAAATATGGTATTAAACACTGTAAATCTTCTCCATACCACCCACAAGATAATGGTCAAGTAGAGTCTAAAAACAAAGTTCTGGAGCTATCTTAACCAAGATTGTTCAATTACATCATTGATATTGGGCTGATAGGATTTCAGAGGCTTTGTGGGCATATCAGACCACCTGGATAAACACCACTGGGCATACCCCTTATGAGCTAGTGTACGGGAAACACATACTTCTACCAATATAATTTCAAGTAAGGACCTTCTGTATTTCCGCAGAATTGGGATTAAACTTAGATGAGGCTCAGAAACAATGAGCCCGACAATTAAATGAGTTGGATGAGATTAGGCAAGATGCCATCCAACGAACAATATTAGTCCAAAACTAGAGGATCAAGTGGCATGCCAAGTTTATTAAGAAAAAACACTTCCAACCTGGTGATTGGGATTTGTGGTTTGACTCCCAATTTAAAACCTTCAAAGGAAAACTCACCACTCGGTGGTTGGGTCCTTACGAGGTAGTCACCATATATGACAATGGCGCTATAAAAATCAAAACAATTAGCAATGGACAAGTCTCCTTTGTAGTAAATGGACACCGACTCAAACTTTATCATAGGCTCATTTCCAAAGAAGATTTTCTATAGGTCATGTCAACTGACAAGGCATTGGCCTTAGTAGATGGGGAAGTCCCCACTTGTTCTTGAATGTTTTAGAATTTCTGACTGTACATATGTAAATAATTTTGAATTTTGTTGATAAACAATTCTAGAGATTTCTATAGGTATTTATTTCACCAGGAGTAGATAGTTTCAAGGAAATATAAAGAAGGATTTTTCTTCAAAATATTGTTATAATTGAACCTTGTTGTCTTCTAAGCATCAAATGAATAATGATTGGTAGTAATTAGCCATATTTTTTAAAACATTTTCATCTTCTTTTTCTCAAGGCATCTTAAATAGTCGCTACTCTTGAAAACCTTCACCACTATATAAGGAAGTGATACTGTAATCATAAAGCTTAGAGGTCTCTCGTACAGTTTCCCCAAGAAACCTAAGTAAGTGATTAAAGTATCTTTATTAAAGAGTAACAAGGAGGTATGATTAGTGGTTAGTCATGGAAACATCACAATAACTTAAAAAAAAAAAAGTGAGTTGAGCCTAAAGATACCTTTCTATTCTTTCCCAATGGTACCATCCACTACACACTAAAAATTCTTGATAATATCATATATTTAGATAGGCCACATCCGCTTAAGTACCCCTTACATCAGGAGAATCACTAAGGAATATATAACAAAAAGTCATCCTCTAACATAAATACCATCCCAATTAAAAGAAAAAAAAAAGTTGTTTTCAGAGTTGTCCCCCCATCTTCTTGAACAAAACAATCTTATACTAAAAATATTAAAATATGGAGGGCTAGTCTTTGAGGGTGTAAGAGGCTAATCCGTTGGGATACTGAATAGGTCTACTGGCAGTGGGTTTCGGCCTGTGGTATGACTAGGTAAACTCGTTGAAGTACTGAACATGCTTGCTGGCAGTGCGGCATTATACCTAGTGAGGATGATAACCTGACAAAAAATAAATAAGAAATTTAAACTTGTCCTGATGTACAACATTACTTGTAGACAAAGATGACACGAAGTATCTATGGTTAAGCTAAGGTTAATGAAATCCATAAATTTTTCATTGGGAACTAACTTTGAGACTATCTTGAAACTCTCTCGCCTACCTCTTATTATCTATATATAAGATCTCTTATCCTATAGGTCGGCCATATTCTAACTGTCTCGTCAAACTGATATGTGAAATTTATCTCTACACTTGACAAGCTGTAAATCTTCGGCTATTGGGAGAATTGAGTGGTTTCCTATAATTTTTATTGTGAGGTGTCACTATACTTAGGTGTGGGGAAGGGGTTTCATGAGTTGACAAATGATAACACTGCCTAGAAGAAGTAAAAAACTTTGTAAATATTTATGTGTATTGTTTTCATGACACATGCTATGACATTAAAAGTTATTTTATTTTTAATGCTAATTCCTTGTGTGTTATAAATTGTTGTACATTTCCTTAACATACCACTTAATTGGTTTATTTTCGTTATAGACTGTTCATTACAGAGTTGAGATTACATTTCTTATGCGAGATAAAGAAACAGATTGAGTGAGCATGATGGAAAAACAAATAATACTCTGCCTCTGCTCCTATTCACTGTGACTGCTAAAATCATTCTAAGACTGAAGGTCATGGATAAAACATCCATTACAGGAGGAAGCATTTCGCACAAAGGTACTATATGGAGTGTCATATGAGGTGCCATTTAAAAGACCATATGATGTGTCAGATGAAGCACCATATGAAGGATCAGATGAGATGTATACACTAGTTAATGTCCACAATTTCAGGTAACCAGGAATCAATTTCATTTATTTGAGTTGGTTAATGGAAATTGAGATTAAATGATACAATCCTTAGACATTTTTATGATCAAATGTCCAAGTAAAAGACTTGGACATTGATCTAACTCTTTAATCATTACGTTTTCCTCCCAAAAGATGCCTTCAAAATTTGAAATCAGCGCACTCATGCTCACACATGGAAACTCATGTGTGATGAATGCAACCGTTTCCACCCAAGGCACATTAAAAAATGGAGGGATCCCTTAAATCATTATTCCATTTATGCATTGTGCTCACCCTTTTCTCAATTGTGTTTATCTCTTTCTAATTGTGCTCAGCCTCTGTCTAATTGCGCTCAGACTCTGCCTATTCACGCCCATCCTCTGTCGAATTTCACCCTCTGTCCATTTCTCCAAACCATCACCATGCCCAAACGGTATGAGTCTTCCTCCTATGCTGACCTCTTTACCATCCCAGAGTTCGCCCAGTGTAGAGAAGTGTTCCTTTGCGTAGGGTGGGGGTCGTTCTTGACTCATTTGCAGGGCCATGATGACGGTGTTTCTATGCAATTCTGTTAATGTTTATGCCATTATTATATTTCTTTTCATTTCAATAGATAAGAGCATAATAAGAACAAGATCGCTGAGAAATGCACATTCACAAGAGACACAACATTTATCCTGGGAAACCCTCTAGGGGAAGAAAACCCAGTAAAACTTCCTTATCATAAATAGCTTATACAATGTTCGACAGATAACTCAAACCAATACAGATAGTCCTCCCCAAGAGATGTGCCACTAATCTTCTCCTCTCTCTAACTGGTAATTGCAGCTTTCCTTGTAAGATAATGAGCAAGTAAGTTGTGTGTTTGAAGTGAGGTTCTAGCCTCTTATTTATACAAGACTGACACGTGCGAAAGGTCACAACTGGCAGGGACAACCTCTCACTCTGGGTGGGTAAACCCACCTTTAATTAATTATGGGTATTCCATAATAACTATTGGGGCCAACTTCTTATTCTACCCTTTATAATTGTCCGATGACCAATCCGCAAAAGGGGATTTGGTCCTTATACAATTACCGACATGATTAATCCACAATGGGGATTAATCCAATAACAATAATAATAAT
>JASDQU011104408.1:0-30137 GCA_032191745.1 Picea mariana | reverse complement strand
TGTGTTGTTGTGATTGGACGACACAAGAGCATCGTAGCAGAGCAAGGAACAACAGAGATTAAAGGAGAGCGTTTATAAGGTATGAACACTATCCATTTCTCTTAGTTCATTAAATAGTTAGATCTAGGGAAAGAGTAGTATTCTGTTACGGTTTGTTCTAGATCCAGGTGGATCCTGGGGAGATTGGTCTGTGTCCGCACTCACGAATTTATCCATAAACACTCCTAGAGAATTTCACTAGGATTACACGATCTAACAACGCATGGTCTTCTCGAATCAACGGTCACAATCCCTTCGGCTATTAGGGGTTTGGAGATCTCAAATTTCCAACCTTTCAACCTTCCTTTGCTTTTTTCCGGAGTTGACAATCCACTGACATGTGTCCCTTTTGGATCAACAGTCACGATCCTTTCGCATCTCCGAACTTCGAAATTCTCAAGTCTCAAATTTTCACTATAGTGTGATCAACGGATGAGAATTCTCCCGAAGTGATCTTTTAGATCGGACAACTTATGTCCACTTTGGGACATCGATATTTGGGACTTCAAAACTTTGGGAAAGTGTTGGTTGTAAAGCTCCTGATGTAAAAATCTTAGATTGACGTCACTTACTTACATCACTTGTTGACGTGTCATGAGCCTAGTAGTTTCCATGTGTCACTCAGATTTGTGATTTGCAAGTACATGAAATGTCGAATCAACTTGACACTTGTCATTTTATTATTGCACCACGTGTCCTTGCTAACATAGTCTTGCTAATTTAGATCTCCTATTTGTTCTCTTGGATCAAACGATTCAGGCTTACTTCGGGTCTTTACCGGAAGTCCACAGGATTACACCATGCCTTTTCTGGATTAGACGACCCATATTTACTTCGAAAAATCTAACGCTTGATATCTTCTTCGAAAGATCTGATGATTGATATTTAATTCTAATCATCTGAAGGTCTAGATCTACTTCGGATCTCTAGATCTCTGGGCTTCAGGGATTTCAAATATCAAACTTAAACTCTCAAAGTGATTTCTCTGGAGCTTAACCTCCTCACATATTTAGACCCGAAACAAATGTTTTTCATTGATCAAGATCTTAGATCGATGATTCGATCTGTCTGTAGTGCAACTTTTCCTTAGATTAAATCCAATGGATCTCCATATTTTCTTATCCTATCCTTCCACTTAATTTGATCTGACAACTATCGAAGATTCGGGTATTGGAATTATCAACCCTTGTACCCCGTTTAACTTACCCTTCAATTAATTCGATCTGACACCTGAAGTTTACTCTGGCTCTCTGGCTCTCTGGAATTTGGGGATTTCAGATATCAAACTGAAAATTCTCAAAGTGATTTTCTCTAGATTTTTGGATCATGTGCCACCTGTCAGTCTTGATGATGGACAGTCCCTGTTTACTTCGAGACTTTGGTACTTTCACAAGTCTTCTCTCCTATGCTCATCCAATGGCTTTTCCTTCGAGCATTTTTTTCTAGATCTTATGACTGTTCATCCTTGACACTTAGATCCAATGGATCAGATCTGTAATTATCCTTTGTGCTTCCTCTGGTCACTCGACGTTGATCTAACGGTCATCGGGTATTCAAGATTAGTGATCCAACGACCACTGTCATTCTTCCTCCTCAACTTTCTGATCTCTCTGACTTAGAAGGATTTATAAGTGTTCAAGGGTCTTGACCTTTTCTCCTTCTGTGAGTTATGATGACTTTGGGTCTCATCTGCACTTCTGAACAACACTATCTCTCTTTAGATTTGGCAATGAATTTAACCTCGGCCCTGGCGCACACTTGCGCTCTGCGTGCAACTCTGCGTTATTCCTCCTGATCTTTTATTCCTTCTGCAAAATCATGCTATTCCTCTTGATCTTTGATTCCTTATGGAAATTCTACCTGTAATCATGCCATCGTTGTTGTTTTTCTTGCCATCAATGACAAGTACACTCTGTGTCACTGCTGTTCTTTCCAACAATGAAAGCACACTCTTCCTGTAAACATGCCAACAATCTCTCCCTTTGGCATTGATGGAAACCATGAAGGACTGCATTGTTCCACTTAGAAATCCAACTGTAGCATCCAAACCACACATTTTCTCCTCCTGTTAGTCCCTAAAGTTGCACTTGACTGTGAGAGGGAAAGGTAGGGCATCATCGGTTTATTGAAAAAATGTTTAGAAAGTTTTTATAATTTGGTTTTTTGAATAAGGTGGTTGAAAACTGGCTCAAGGTTATAACATAACATGAAAATCAAAGTCAGAACATAGAATATCTCATTGAATGAATAAAAGGTAGACACATAGATAGATTAAACCAATAAGAAAAAGAGAAGATGAAGCCTTCAATTTGTCAACTTCACATAAATTATTGTCTCAGAATATCATAAAGAAACAATACCATCAGTTTGATATCAAAACTTGAAAAATAATTTCCAGAGTAAATTTTTCACTCTATTAATTAACAATCAAGAATCAAAAGAATTTCAATCTGAATAATGAATTAAAGCATGAAGAAAGAAAAACAAAGTAGAAAATAGTGTCTAACCATCCATATGCCTTTTCTATTAAGTTTCAAATAGAACATAAATGCCTTTACAAGGAGTTTCACAAAAAGGTCCTCTAGATCTCCAATTTTTCGACAAGAACACAATATTTCCTCTTTCTATTTAAACTATCCATAAAACCTCCATATCGTATCATCTAGTGTAGCTTTAATGAATAGATTCGAATAGTATCTATCTACTAAGGAAGTAAACTCAAAAAGAGCTTTTACAATCCAAAAATAGATCATAGCTCAACAGCTTGATATTGTATGATCTTGCCAGCATTACATTTGATTCTACAAAACAAGGATTAGTTTGATTTAGTCAAATAGTTCGAGGTCTTATCATCTCACTGACCAAAAATGAGTAGACACTGCCATATTTCCTGGAAAACATTAAAATTATGATTGTAGCAATCTTCATGAAACCTTTAGGATATAATCACAGTAGTAGCTTTAGCATTTTTCTGTTTGAGCTTTGTGGTAAGCACGCTAGTGTGCCAATAGAGTCTGAAGTTTATTTCTCTGAGTTCTTTGAGCAATGCCCTTTTTTCTTTTTTCTTCTTTTTAAAGCCTTGAATCCTTTCTTGCTGATGAGCATTCCATTGTTCTATTTGTGCCTTTTCTTTCTTTAACTGTCTCACTATTTTTTGGAATTCCTTGATCCTTTCTTTATCAGTTCTAATTTTAACCTTGAATCCTGAGCATTCTTCAAAAGGTGCAGGCTCATTCAGATTTAAAGCAACTTTGGGTTCTTTTTCTTTAACTTGGCATTTAGAAACCAATCCTGAGCTATGTTCTTCATAAAAACTTGTTGAATCTATGGCTTCAGGCACATCTGATATGTGATCCGAGTCTACAAGGTAATCTTGTTTATTCTCAGGAATCTCATTGATACCTTTAGAAATTTCTTTAGCGTTTGCTAATCTAGTTTTATCTTTTGTTACATGTCCTGTAGATGATGAAAACATTTGCTTACCTTTGTTTACTAGTTTCTTAAGCAATAAAGTTCGTTTTTCCCTTTTCCTGGTACCTGCTTCAGCATTTTCAAAGTCGTCTTCTATAGCTATGACATTTTATTCTTTGATTGATGGATTAAACATGGCTTTTGACTTCAGCCTATACTTGTTGGTAACCCTAGTAGAATTCCTTCTAGGTTTTTGAGACACAGACACAGCTTTAACCTTTGTCCTTTTGACTGCAACAACCCTTTTACTGGTTGTTGGCAATTCATGTTTGACTGTAGTTTGAGTATTCAAATCTTTATCTGAATCATCTTCCCCTTTAACGTCTTCTCCAGAAAATGTTTCGATTTATGGATCCAACTTAGGTCTTTTACTTCTGCTATTCCTCGTCACCTTGATATTAGGCATTTCTTCTTTAACAAGGGTTTCATCAATTGAAATATTTTTCTTCTGTGTAACAGTCTTCTTTCCTTTGCCTTTCTTCTGTTTGTTAGACTATGTATTAGGGTTTAAATATTGCATGAGCCAGCTCTAGGGCTTCTGTAATTCTCTCAAAGAATACATAACTAAATTCTTAATTAAGACTTGATGAAACATACTTCTCTTTTCATTGGTGGAAAGTGATTGCACTCTCTTTGACATCTTTGTCAATCTTTTGAGTAGAAAATAAGGCAGATTTAAGGGGTAATCACCATTTAAATGCATTAATATCCTAATGTGGTAGATATAGAATAGTGAAAATCTACCTTCACAGGTGATATACCTATGGATAACGATCAGAGCAGCGTGCCATTTAGGTCTAATACAGCTGCGAGGTACTCCCCTTTTCCAATTTGTTTTTTTCTTATCTGGAAGCAGGAATTGATTTACAAACTCTGTAACCACATGCTCTTTCTTCCACCATCTTTCTCCTCCAACCACCAATCTGCAAGCTTTGGCAATTGTCTATTATGTCACTAGCATCAACATCTTACTGATCTCCACCTTGTGACCATCAAAGTTCAATGAAAACTCGATGGAGACCTGCTCATCGTAACCTTGAAAAGTGGTAAGGAATTTGAACCACCCAACATCTCTAAACCTTTGAGCCATCTGAGGATAATCTTCGAGAAGTTCAACACCCTCAGGTTCTAATATGACTACCTGTCCACTCCTCTTTGGCACCATCAAAACACAATGTTGTAACTAGCACCCCTGGGTTCCGAATTTGCTACCTGCAATCTGTTAGTATATAACATTCTTCTGAGAAAATACCTACGCCTAAAATTCAGCAAAATCAGACATAGAAATGATAGGTTCAATATAATGATCGTTGATATTTGGGCAATTTGAAATGAGTCCTTTGCAGGTATAGAGCAATCCGATTATGAAACGGTTTGAATCACTAAATGATTCCAAGCTATTATGGGACACATATGAACTCTCAAAACACAATCTATGTCATCATAACAAAATCTGGGTGGTGGGCGCATATCAAGGCATGATTATATTTGCGCTATGGGAATAAGTCTCTTACCGTAGCGCTATTAATGACTTAGCATAATTTGAATTTGTAAACTTCAAACATGCATATAAGGTGACACATCATTTAAAACCATGTCTCTCAATTCTAGACTTAAACAAATTATTCAAAAACTTAAATGCAAACCATAAGACACTAAAAACAAAGATCGAAATTAATTGGAAGCATATAATGAAGTGTAGGTAGGAAGGGTTTGGGATTAAGGTTTTTCACAAAATCAAAAGAAAAAATTAGAGACTAACATTGGCTACTTCTGGGGATGGAGTTTTGATAATAAACTCTAAGAACTGCAAACCAATGCCTTTTCCTTTATCTCTGATTCAATGATATCCCTGCATCTGTCAGTCTTTTATTCTCATCATAACTATAAAAACAAGTCCATTGGGTATATAGAGTCTTTATTGAAAATAAAACCTAGTGTACTAACTGAAAACCTGATGAGTCCTTAGAGAAAATAGTGTTTCAAGAACCTCCCATTCACTGGGCCCCCAAAATTTTCTGTGTTGTCTAAATTATGCAAGAGAAAAGTGTTATTGTTCATTACCTTGACTATTTTGAAAGGACCATACCATAGGTTATCAAACTTTCCATGTTTTTCTTTATCCTCTCTCCTGGCATCCCATATTAACACCAAATCCCCCTCATTAAAAACATCTTTCTTAGTTCCCTTATCGAATGTAGCCTTGATTTTTCTCTGGTGAGAAATAGCTTTCTGATTCACCTGTTCTCTGACCTGCTGAACTTCAATCATCTTCTTTGGATATCATTGGGTTCTTCTAGCTCTTCTTGTAGAAACTTTAAAACTGGCATGCCCAATTAAGTTGAAAGAATTGATTCTATCCCATATAACATCTGGAAAGGAGATGTCCCAATAGACTTCTTGTTGCTGATATGATCAGCCCAAAGAGAAAACTTTAACTTAAAATCCCATGATTTTTTATTTTCTGTTAGTATTTTTTTGATAATTCTTATTAGAGTTTTATTGGAAGATTCTGCCAATCCATTCCCTTGGGGGGAGTAGGGAGTAGAATAAACCAATTTGATACTATACTTATTGCATAATTCAATCATGGAATTTGATTTAAAAGGATGTGCATTATCAGTGACCAGTTTTTTAGGACAGCCAAACCTGGAAAAAACATATCCTTCTAGAAATTCCATGATTACCTTGTTTGTTGTATTCTAAGTCGGAATTGCTTCAATCCACTTCGTAAAATAATCTATGGCTGTAAGAATCCATCTATGTTGTCTTGAATATGACAGATTAATCTCTCCAATGAAGTCCCATAACCACTGTTGAAATGGTCCATGGGTGATGATTGGTTTCAGAGGCAAAGATATAAGTTTCTTCTTTCCAGTAAATTTCTGATAGGGTTCACATGCCCTGACCTGAGAAAAAATATCTAAGAATAGAACTAGCCAGTAATAGCCTGCTCTAAGAATCTTTAAGGCAGTAGCCTTCTAATGATGATGGCCTCTGTAGACACCATGATGCAGATCATGAGATATTTGTTTAGCTCTTTTTCATCCACACACCTCAATAGAAAACCATTGGGGTCTTTCCAGAATAGGGTCTAATCAACAATGCAATACTTTACAACTCTTAACTTTAATGATATGAATTTTGATTTATCCAACTCTAGGGGAGATTGAAAGTTCATAAAAAAAAATACGATATATTTGTACCATGGTGAATAAACATACTTGTTGTTTACCTATGAATTTGTTTCTTCAATCTAGACAGAAGAATCCCGTGTCATGTCTGAAAGATGGTACAACCCAATTGATTTGAAATTAGATTCTATCATTAATTTGGCAAGGCCTTGTCCTTTTATCAGCTGAGTAGGCTTTATGGTGAGATCATATTCCAGGATCTTTGTTATCCATTTCCCTTGCTTTCCTTCACAATCAGGCTGAACCAATATTTGTTTGACTGCACTGTTTGGGGCATAAGCTGTAATTTTAGATTGAAGAACATATACTCTAAAGGATTTCAAAGACTTTACCAAGGCATAGGATTTTTTTTCTATTATATCATACTTCAATTCAAAATCTTTGAGGGTTCTTCTAAAAAAGGAGATGGGTTGCTCATATCCTTTCTCATTTCTTTGCAGAAGAACAACATCTATGGTATTTTCTAATGCAAATGAAAAAATCATGAATTCTTTGGAATAATCTGGGCTAATTAGAATAGGTTCCTGAACAATAGCCTATTTGATCCTTTCAAAGGATTCTCTTGCTTCTTCCATCTAGTTAATTTCTGCATCCTTTTTAAACATGTCGGTAATGTACTTGACAATCTCTGCAAATTTAGGTATAAACCTCCTTAAAAAATTAATTTTACCAATGAAGGGATGAATAGAATTTTTATTTCTCGGAATGTCTATTTGTTGGATAGCCTTTACTCTTTCAAGATCTATTTTAATACCTTCAGGTGAAACGATGTGTCCTAGAATCTTTCCTTCCTCCATGGAAAAATGTGATTTCTTGGGATTAAGTGATATACCGTACCTCCTTCACTTCTCAAAGGTCTTCTTCAAGTGTTGTAAATGTTCTTTGTCGGATGCTGAAAATATAGTGATGTCATCAAGGTAAATAACCACAAACCTGTCTTTCTCCCTAATGAAAGTGATGTCCATATCCCTTTGAAATGTAGCTCCTACGTTCATCAATCTGAAAGGCATCTTTTCATACATAAAAGTGCCCCAAGGAGTGGTAAAAGTTGTTTTCTTTTTTTCCTCTTCCATTACTGATATTTGATTGTACCCTGAGTATCCATCAAGAATAGAGATTCTCTTTGCACTGACAACTCTTTGTAAGATATAATCCATTTTTGGTAATGGATAATTGTCTTTTAGAGAACACTTGTTTAGATTCCTAAAGTCCACACAGAGCCTTATCTCTCTGTTCTTCTTCCTAACAAGTACAAGGTTGGCTACCCATTCTGAGTATATCAGTGGCACTATGATTTTTTCTTCCAACAACCTTTTCAAATCCTTTTCTATTGTAGGTAACGATAAAGGATTAAATTTCCTAAACTTTTTCTTAACGGGTTTTGATCTAGGTTTCAGAGGAATTTTGTGCTGAATAATCTTTGTATCAAACACTTTCAGATCTTCATAAGACCAGGAAAATATATCTAAATATTGTTTCATTAATTCGACATAGGATTCTTTCTATTTTTGTGATAGTTTTCTAAATATTTTGACCAACCTAGGGTTTGCATCCGGACTAATGTCGTAGTCTACTACATCTGTTTCTTTTGTTTGGATAACAACCTTCCTCGAAACATCATTATGATCGAACAACCTTTCTAGTGGAACCAAACATTTGGGCAGATGGTTTGTATTCAGTTCAATGATTTTGTGGCCAACAATATTATCTTGAAGGACTTCTACAACATGTATTTCTGCTTCACCATTTTCGTCATCTTGATCTATTGAAATGTTAGAAAACTCTTCAATAGTTTTCAAAAATCTTTGAATTTCCTCATCATCTTTAAAAACCTGCCAATGTTTTATATTATCTGGTATTGAGGGTCTATGTCTGACTTCAAATTCAAACTTCAGATTAGGAAACATCAGAGTTTTAAAGTTTCTAGCTACAAGTGCCAAAGAGTCGGTCTGCTGATTCAAATTTCTATGCACAAAAGTAATATTGAATGCCAAAAAGAAATTATCCACATAATCCCACACCTCATTTCTGTATTGTTTTAAATTTTGTTGTTTGGTTTGATATATATTCTTGATCTGGTGAATAATAAGTTATGAGTCTCTGAAAACAGACAACTTATCTACACCCATATCTCTAGCAGCTTTCAAACCTAATAGCAAAGCTTCATACTCACTGATGTTATTAGTGGTGTCAAATTCAAGTTTATATGACATAGGGATAACCTCCTTGGTAGGGGAAATGAAGACAATGCCAGCTCCAGAACCTTCTTTAGAACATGCTCTGTCAAAATACATTTTCCAAACAAAATTTTCTTTACTATCTCCTACTACAGTTGTTGTCTTTCTGACTAATACTTCTGCCATCTCTTCACTCATATGAAAAATAGAAGAACCAATATTATCTTCTACAACATATATAGGATGATTAGTGGGATTATTGTGATCACTTACCAAATAGGCCAATCTAAATTCTCTGTATAATCTCCATTGTTCCCCACCAAAAATAGGTATGGTTGCATAGCTAAGGTCCATCTGTAGAGTACCACCTACCTTCTTAGCCCAAGATATTGAGAGAAGCATTCCAAATTTTGGTGGTATGTTATCCATGATAACATCTAATACCACACTTTTCATAGGTAATTGGGAAAGAGTAACAACCACATATTTCATAACTCCAAGGCATTTGACTTTCTTGGAGTCAAAAGAATATAGATCATGATATGGTCTAGTAATGTCCAACCCTAATTCTTCCATCACCACCTTAGGCATGACATTATGCGAGGCACCAGAATCCATTAAGCAGTTGTGCAATATCTTGTCATGGATATTTAATGAAATGTAGAATGGTGGAGAGGCATCAATTATGTCTTCAATGTGAGGTCCAATAGTTATAGCAGGGTTTTCATCCTCTAGATTGACTGTATCTGAAAAGGTGACATGAGATGGAGCCTGTAGAGCCTTGAGGACAGTCTTTCTTAAGGGTTATGTTTTCATGAGTTCTAATAATGCCATTGAAATCTTGATTTTGTTGATTTCGTGTTCTAAACTGAAAGAAAAAACATTTTTGTCTAGTTCCTTTATGTCAACAGTACTATCCTTGGCAAGTTGTTTCAATGGTTGATCAACTTGAATCTTGGGACTACCTTTGATGATTCTTGTTTTAACTGGAGTACTGGCCTTCTTTGTGGAAACATGTGTATCTACTTTAGGTGCACTCAAACTAGATCTGAGATTGTATTTTTTCCTTTTAGGTTCCTATTGGATGATATCATCTTCATCCCCTTCCTCAAAATGGTTTGCAATCAAATCATCTTCATAATCCTAATGTGTCATATGTAGAGGAGATGATTCAGAATCATTCAAATGAACTGCGGGGTCTTCTTCTGTATCATCTTCATCCTCCTCTTCATCTACTGCATTATTATGAAAAGGAGGCAAAAACTTTTGGTCATCTTGGTTTTTTTTTCTCTTGGTAAGATTTGAGGTACATTGTTTGGCCTCCTGAACTGATTTGGATTTTTGTAACCACTCTCTTGTGCAGGTCTACTGGGTTGCTTTTGTTCTATATTCAACCTTGCCATCTCAGATTTCAGAGTTTTCAACATCTTAGCCATTTCATCAATTTTAGAATTAGATGCTAAATTAGAAGATGAAGGCAACTCTTCCTTTTTCTTTTTTCTGTCTTTATCACTTCTAGACTTCAATTTGTCTACTGCTAATATGCTTGATTCTACCTCAATAGT
Source organism: Picea mariana (assembly GCA_032191745.1). NCBI lineage: Eukaryota > Viridiplantae > Streptophyta > Pinopsida > Pinales > Pinaceae > Picea > Picea mariana. Next base: position 19,691 of record JASDQU011104408.1, on the reverse strand, counting down.
AGCATCTTGCATCAGGATGACGGTAGTGGTTCTTCTTTCCCCAAGAAACAAGGAAAATTTGACATCGAATGCATTGGAAAAAGTGATTTTAGTTGATGTCTCTGAAGGTTTAATATCCTCTGGAATTTTACCATACATCTGGTTGAACCTTTTGGTAAAATTAGGCATTGATTCACCTTGTTTCCTCCTTAAAGAACCGCATTCGGTGATGTAGTATAAAAAGTCTTTCTTGTCTACCCATTGTTTAAGAAAGGCATCATCTAAGGCTACGATATCACCAATTGAATTAGGAGGAAAAATCCTGAACCCCTTTCTTTCTTCTCCATTTAGACTCTGTACGAATAATCGCATCCACACATCAGCATGCTCTACATTGAAATTATCTGCAAAACTATAAAATGAACTCAAATTCTCTTCAACAATAACTAATCCATGTCCATTGAATCTGGGCAAGTATCTCATATAATCATTTGGTGGAAAGGCATACATGACTTGTGGAAGAACCAAAGGAGCATACCTTGCTACAACTATTTCATCCATTCTGTCTGCAGCCATATTAGCTATTTTTGGAGCTCTGGGAGTGAGAAAGATTGGTGATGTTGAAGGTGAAAGCATCCCTTGTGTATTAAAACTTATATGTATTTTCACTGAGTCTTGATATTTAGCAGATAAGGATTTCTCTTATGGACTGAGAAACAGAGGATTCTCAAAAGAAAAATAATGTGATGTAAAATCCTCAGATGAGAGAGATCCAAGAGATGACGAAGGTGTCTCTGGTTCACTCTTAATATCTGTGTTGTGACCTCTCGAAGTTTCATTCATAGGCAAGATTTCTGGATACTCCTGTCTAATGAGTTCAGTAAGTAACTTCCACTATTCTAGATTTAATTTTGAAATAGTTGAAGGGAATGAAACTGTATCAGGATCAATAATAGGTTTAATTTCACTTTCAGGATTCACCTCTTCATCTAATTGGGTTTTGGTGATTTCATAGGATTTTCCTTGAGAACTTTCTAAAGACAATTTTCCTTTTAAAAATGAAGACTGTCTAAAAAGATCTTTAGGTTTTCTTAGTAACTTTTCAAGATCTGGAACTGCTACAACAGGCTCAGGATCTGGATTTTTCCTGGTTACTGGTCTCTTATTAAATGATGAAGAATTTAGAGGAGTTTTAGGTCCTTTACCTTCTCTTTTAGAAGCCATAATTACCACAGAGGAGTCGTCAAGTGAATAATCACAGTCTTAAATAATGTCCAAAATCTTGTTCACCACCAAGATCTGAATTTAAACTTGTCATTTCCCCAGGGAATATCTCTTTGTTTCTTCATCCTCGATAGCGGTGCCAAAAATTTTAGTCCCTAAAGTTGCACTTGAATGTGAGAAGGAAATCTAGGGCATCATCAGTTTATTGCAAAAATGTTTAGAAATTTTTTATAATTTGGTTTTTTGAATAAGGTGGTTGAAAACTGGCTCAAGGTTATAACATAACATGAAAATCAAAGTCAGAACATAGCATATCCCGTTGACTAAATAAAAGGTAGACACGTAGATGGATTAAACCAATAAGAAAAAGAGAATATGAAGCCTTCAATCTGTCAACTTCACATAAATTCTTGTCTCAGAATATCATAAAGAAACAAGACCATCAGCTTGATATCAAAACTTGAAAAATAATTTCCACAGTAAATTTTTCACTGTATTAATTAACAATCAAGAATCAAAAGAATTGCAATCTGAATAATGAATTCAAGCATGAAGAAAGAAACACAGAGTAGAAAAGAGTGTCTAACCATCCATATGCCTTTTCTATTAAGTGTCAAATAGAACATAAATGCATTTACAAGGAGTTTCACAAAAAGGTCCTCTAGATCTCCAATTTTTTGACCAAAACACAATCTTTCCTCTATCTATTTAAACTATTCATAAAACCTTCAGATCCTATCATCTAGTGTAGCTTTAATGACTAGATTCAAATAGTATCTATCTACTAAGGAAGTAAACTCAAAAAGAGATTTTACAATCCAAAAATAGATCATAGCTCAACAACTTGATATTGTATGATCTTGTCAACATTACATTTGATTCTACAAAACAAGGATTAGTTTGATTTAGTCAAACAGTTCAAGGTCTTAGCATCTCACTAACCAAAAATGAGTAGACACTACCATATTTCCTGGAAAACATTAAAATTATGATTGTAGCAATATTCATGAAACCTTTAGGATATAATCACAGCAGTAGCTTCAACATTTTTCTATTTGACCTTTGTGGTAAGCATGACATTGTGCCAATAGAGTCTGAAGTTTATTTATCTGCGTTCTTTGAGCAATGCCCTTTGCTCTTTTTTCTTCTTTTTCAATCCTTGAATCCTTTCTTGCTAACAAGCAATCCATTGTTCTATTTGTGCCTTTTCTTTCTTTAACTGTCTCACTATTTTATGGAATTCCTTGATCCTTTCTTTATCAGTTCTAATTTTAACCCTGAATCCTGAGCATTATTCAAAAGGTGCAGGATCATTCAGATTTAAAGAAACTTTGGGTTCTTTTGCTTTAACTTGGTATTTAGAAACCAATCCCGAGTTATGTTCTTCATCAAAACTTCCTGAATATATGGATTTAGGTACATCTGATATGTGATCTGAGTCTACTAGGTAATCTTGTTTATTCTTAAGAATCTCATTGATACCTTTAAAAAATTCTTTAGCTTTTGCTAATCTAGTTGTATCTCTCGTTACAGGTCCTGTAGATGATGAAAACATTTGTTTACCTTTGCTTGCTGGTTTCTTAAGCAATGAAGTTCCTTTTGCCCTTTTCTTGGTACATGCTTCAACATTTTCAGAGTCGTCTTCTATAACTATGACATTTTCTTCTTTGATTGATGGATTAAACATGGATTTTGACTTTATTCTGTACTTGTTGGTAACCCTAATAGAATTCCTTCTAGGTTTTTTAGACGCAGACACACATTTAACCTTTGTCCTTTTGACTGCAACACCCCTTTTACTAGTTGATGGCGATTCATGTTTGACTGTAGTTTGAGTATTCAAATATTTATCTAAATCATCTTCCCCCTTAACATCTTCTCTAGAAAACGTTTTGGTTTCTGGATCCAACTTAGGTATTTTACTTCTACTATTCCTCGTCACCATGATATCAAGAATTTCTTCTTTAACATGGGTTTCATCAATTGAAATATTTTTCTTCTGTGTAATAATCTCCTTTCATTTTCATTTCTTCTGTTGTTGGATTGTGTGTTAGGGTTTAAATATTGCATGAGCTAGCTCCAGGGCTTCTATAATTCTCTCAAAGAAGACATAACTAAAGTCTTAATTAAGACTTGATGAAACAGACTGCTCTTTGCATTGGTAGAAAGTGACTGCACTCTCTTTGATATCTTTGTCAAGATTTTGAGTAGAAAATAAGGTAGATTTAAGGGGTAATCTCCATTTAAATGCATTAATATCCTAATGTGGTAGATATAGACTAGTGAAAATCTACCTTCACAAGTGATATACCTGTGGATAATGATCAGAGCAGTGTGCCATTCAGGTCTAATCCAACTGCGAGGTACTCCCCTTTTCCAATTTGGATTTTTCTTATCTGGAAGCATGAATTGATTTACAAAATTTGTAACCACATTCTCTTTCTTCCATCATCTTTCTCCTCCAACCACCAATATGAAAGCTTTAGCAATTGTCTTTTCTGTCACTAGCATCATCATATTATCGATCTCCACCTCGTGACCATCAAAGTTTAGTGCAAACTCCTTGGAGACCTGCTCATCGTAACCCTGAAAAGTGGTAAGGAATTCAAACCACCCAACATCTCTAAACTTTGAGCCATCTAAGGATAATCTTCGAGAATTTCAGCACCCTAGGGTTCTAATCTGACTACATGTTCACTCCTCTTTGGCACCATCAAAACACAATGTTGTAACTAGCACCCTCGGGTTCCGAATTTGCCACCTACAATCTGTTAGTATATAACGTTCTTCTGAGAAAATACCTGCACCTAAAATTCAGCAAAATCAGACATAGAAATGACAGGTTCAATATAATGATCGTTGAGAATTAGGCAATTTTAAATGAGTCCTTAGCGGGTACAAAGCAATCTGATTATGAAACATTTTGAATCACTTAATGATTCCAAGCTATTATGGGACACATACGAACTCTCAAAACACGATCTGTGTCATCATAACGAAATCTGGGTGATGGGCGCATATCAAGGCATGATTATCTTTGCGCTATGGGAATAAGGCTATTCCTATAGTGCTATTAATCACTTAGCATAATTTGAATTTGTAAACTTCAAACAGGCATATAAGGTGACACATCATTTAAAACCATGTCTTTCAATTCCAAACTTCAATAAATTATTCAAAACTGAAATGCAAACCATAAGACACTAGAAACAAAGATCGAAATCAACTGGAAGTAGATAATGAAGTGTAGGTAGGAAGGGTTTTGGACTAAGGTTTCTCACAAAATCAAAAGAAAAAATTAGAGACTAACACCTCCTTTGGCATCAATGTCAAAGAAAGCATGCTCCCCCTGAGATGTTGCAGTACTTTTTGGAGATATCAGATATTCAGCCAACACAAACTCCCCATGACAGGATGGACTCTCTCCCCCTAATCAGATAGACTATTTTAACTTGGTAACAGGGTCACGCCCAACTGAGCTTTTGCAAGTGGTTTAGTGAAGATATTAGTTGTATGCTATGTCGAAGGAATATAATTCAGTAGAACAACTTTGTTTGTAACCTTCAAATATTCCTACCATTCCAACAATATGCATTATGTCTGGACAAGATGTTGTTCTTCATATTCATTATTTTCATCATCTGACTTGGTGCTTATTCTCTATTGATCTTTTACTGGATCTTCTTCATCAATTCAAACATCAATACAGTCTACTAATTTATGCATTCTTTTGTTGAAGCATATGTATTATTTGTTGTTCGTTGCATATCCTAAGAATATACCTTCATCATCTCTTCCATCAAATTTTCTTAAATGACATTCCTCATTTTCCTTCAGAACATAGACAATGTTTTCAGTTCTGACCCCTTTTGCAATCATCTCTCCTGTGTTCACTATTTTTATTTTACAATCCTTGGTAGTGAAAGTGACTTCACATCCTCTGTCACACACCTAACTGACACTTAGAATATTATGTTTTAATCCATCAACAAATAGTACATCTTGAGCTTTGCGTCTTCCTTTACTTAAGCTTACTAGAACTTTACCTTTGATCTTTCCTAGAGCATCATTTCCAAACATTACATTTCCGGATTTAGTTTCTTTGAGTGATAGGAACTTAATTTTGTCACTTGTCATATGCCTGGAGCATCTGCTTTCAATATACTAGGGGTTCTTTTGTATTTGGTCTCACGGCACTAATCCACACTTTTCATCTTCTTTCTTCTTCGAAACCTTGACGTTTTCAGCTCTGTGATTTGAATCTGGCTTATAGTTCTTTAAGCGAGAGTCTGCAACTTTATGTCCATAATTATGGCAGATGTAACATTTTGGTTCATTGAATAAAGGGTCATACCGATTTTTATGCTTAATCTACGTCCTTTTCCTAGCCATCACATGATTTGTAGTCTGTGGTTGTTTGTTACTTGGTTGTCTCATTCTTTGTTGTGGCAGATGTTTATTCCTTGGGTGTCTTGATTTCTTATGTCTAAATATTAAGGAACAATTTACAACTTTGTGGACAAAGTTAGAACAGTAGAAACAATATCCATAGAAAAATTATTTGTACCTGGAAAATGGTTGTCTTCTTTGAGCAGGTCAATTTCTTCCATGCTGATGATTTCCTTAAGTAGAGAGTGTATTATTTATTTATTCTACAGATTCAGTTTTGACACCTTTTTCTTCACTCCTCCTTGGCGGCTGATTATCTTCCTTTGTTTTTGCAGGTTTGTTGTTGTCAATGGTTGTAGATTTGAAAAACTTGATAGATTCTTTGTTGCTTGGCTGACCATTACATGATCCCTCTTCATAACCCAAACCAGTTTTCAACTTTGGATTCCTTTGTTGATTCATAATCGTGGCTAATCCTTTTGAGGCTTTGATGCTTGACAGATTTTGGTGATACAAGGCTTGAAACTTCTCCAACTCGTTTTTAGTTTTCACTACTTCTTCTTCCAGAGCTTCAAATCTCACCTTCTTCTCTGCTAATTGTTGTTTTATAATACCCTCTATTTTCATTGCTTCTTCTAATTCTACTTTTAACAATGCAATTTCTTCAGATGGTTCATTGCACGTTTTCTCAAACCTGAGCAATAACTGTTTTTCTTTTCTTTTCTTAAGTCCGAGTCTGTCAATCTCTTCTAAGGAACTGATTAGTTCTCCTTCCATATCAACCACAACTTATTCTTCATTCATGTCACCACTTGTGTATTCATCATCAAGGTCTCCCATGGACATAAGCATAAAATCATTCACTTTATCTTCACAAGATGAATTTCTATCTATGTCTTCTTAGGAGTCATCATTATTTTCATACAAACATTTCTTCTTAAAATTATTCTCTTTATAGACCTTCTTGTACTTGTGCTTGTGCTTCTCTTCATCGTCATATGTCTGATCCTTTTCTTTGTGAGGACACTTAGATGAAAAATGACCTATCTTATCACAGTTGAAACATTTGAAGGGCATTTTACATTTGTATTTTCCTGATCCTTTCGTCAGTCTTCTCACAAAATTTTCTTCAATCTCATCTATATCAAAGTCTTTGTTTTTGTCTGCTTTAAAAGATTCCTCTCTTGTAGTGGATTTACCTTTGGTGATTCTCATTTCATAAGAATTTAGGGTTTTAAGAAGTTGATATAGTGTTAATATTTTGAGATCAACTATTTCCTTTATAGTAGAGACCTTTAAGTTAAATCTATCAGGAAGAGATCTTAATATTTTCTGGATTAGAAAAGAATCAGCTATCATTTCACCTAGGCCTTTCATAGTGTTGACAAGTTCTTCTATATGCAAGCAGTACTTGCTGATAGTTTCATCTTCATCCATATTTAACTTCTAGAACTTCATTCTGTGAGTCTGAATTTTTGCGTCTTTCACTTTTTCATCACCTTCATAACTACTTATCAACTTGTCCCACATAACTTTTGCTGAATCACAGTGCATGACTTTGAAAAACTCTTCTTCTGCAAGCCCAATCGGAATAGCATTCATAGATTTAGCGTTGAAACATAATTCTAGATTGTCATCCTTATTAGCTAGCACAACTCACTTTACATAACCAGTCTCTACCACATCTCACACATCTGCACCTAAAGCCATTATGTAGGTTCTCATCCTAACTTTCGAGAAGGTAAAGTTTGTTCCATTGAACAGAGGAGATCTATTAGTTGAATTTCCTTCATGACTAGTCATGTTCAAGCTTAATGATCTACCTTTGATTAAAGGCACCGAATTTGATACCAATTGTTGGAAATATAACTAAGAGGGGGGGGGTGAATCAGTTATATATATAAGCTTGAAACTTTTCTTGTTATTTTTTGATTCTTTCTAGATTATTATTTTATGTGTTGTTGATAACTTAACATGCATAGATATACAATATTTTCTCAATCACATAGAATACACAGAGACATTGATTTTCCTGAGGAAGCCCATATGGGTGAAAACATCTTCTTCTTAGGATGTCACTCAAGATCCAACTTTCATGTACATCATAGTCTTTGAGCACCAAATAAAATATGTGGCTACAACTTCTGATAGCAAGCTACAACTTGTTGAGAGCACCAAATCTCTGGTTTCTCTAGCACCCACTAGAAGGAAGCACCAACTCCCCGAGTGTTCCAACACCAACTGGATGGAAGCACCAACTTCCAGTCACACAGGCACCAACCTGTATAATAGAGAACAATGGTTCTCTCTTGCACCACCCTACCACCCTGTTCTTCCTGGCTACAACCAGGTGGAAGCTACAAATACCTGTGTTCAAGCATCCACTTGAAACTCCAAGGACAACAGTCCTCCCTAGCACCTCCCTACCACCCTGAGATATAAAACTTTGTTATAGAATTTTATTATAGTGATATTGTATTTGTCAAATGGCTTACCAGTCTCATCATTGTTTGGCTATATTTCTCTACTCTGCCTACATTAGAGTATTCCTCCTTGCATCATCTTGTGCTTTTATGTTCTTTTGATCTATCTCTGATATGGTCTATTACAGCTCCATGTCTCCTCTGCCTCTTGCAGCCTCTATCCTCTATTCTGGATCTTCATATTCCTTCTTCTATGTTCTTCTCTCTTTTTCTCCTTTGCAACCAACAACACCTTGTTCAACTTCTCTTCTCCTTTTTATGCTCTATGCATACACTACATTAATTTTCGTTGCACCTCTTCTCTTCTCCTTTTCTGCTACTTACTACTACCTTCTACGCTCATGCATCAATCCATGAAAAACACATTGTCTGCATTTCTTTATCATGCTAAGTCCTCTGCCAGAGAATCCTAGGAAATATTTGTGCCCCCAACTCTATACTGCATCTCCATTCTATATCTCCTCTTCTATGTTATGCATGTCATATTTTCGCTCAGTTCTCTCTGAGGTCCTCATCGCAACTCTGCCACTTTACTATCGGTTACTCACTATCTATTCATCAACATTGCTTGTTATCCTGAGATTCCTTTTCTTCACTAGCAGATACAGTTATCCATTTTATTCATTGTAGGTAAATCAGTCCTCAACCATTTCCTTTACATGACCATTGGCCGTGACCACATGCCTATTCAAAAAGAACTTCCCAATCTCAGTCTAGTGGGCGCTAACTCCATTTCTTGATATGAACTTAGGCTATGAACTTCGCGTCACCATGTGATTGCAGGCGCATCCAAAGGAGGTCTGAGGGATACCCGATTTTTTCCCCACAATTCATTACAGATATCCACGTGTCCTTTCTCCGAAACCATGTTTTCGATTGTGGCCCGCCTTCAACATTTCAAATTTCACACACCTTCAATCCCCGCAATGCGACAACACCATCAATCTCACGATATTGACGGTGCTCCTGAAAGGATGTTCAGATTTTTTCTTTCACGATCTGTGAATCAGATCTAACCTCCCTAAATTAATGACTATGGTGTATTTCATGATCTGGGTTCCGGGAGTTTCAAATCTCAAATCTCTCTTTTCCCATATGACTATCTTCCGGAGTGGAAGATCTATTGACACATCTCTCTCTGAATCTATGATCAGGATTTCCTCTGTGAGTCCGGCCTTCGGGACTTTCAATTCTCAAACTCTACTTGCTCCCATAGCATTTCACCCAGAGTCCATGATCTAATTACACATGTTCTTCTCGAATCAATGGTCACAATCCCTTCGGGTATTCGGGGTTCGAGGATCTCAACATTCCAACCTTTCAACTTTCATTTTTTTTTTTCTAGAGATGAAAATCCACTAACACGTGTCCCTTTTGGATCAACGTTCACGATACTTTCACATATCTGGACTTCGAAATTCTTAAGTCTCAAATTTTCACTACAGTATGATCGACAGATGAGAATGATCCCAAAGTGATCTTTCATATCGGATGACTTATGTCCACTTCGGGACTTTGGCATTCAGGAATTCAGAACTTTGGGCAATTGTTGGTTGTAAAGATCCTGAAGTAAAACTCCCGGAGTGACGTCACTTGCTGATGTGTCATGAGCCTAGTAGCTACCACATGTAACTCGGATTTGTGATTTGCACATACCTAAAATGTCGAATCAACTTGACACTTGTCATTTTCTGATTGCGCAACGTGTCCTTGCTGACGTAGATCTCCTATATTTCTTCTTGGATCGGATGTTTGAGGCTTACTTTGTGTATTTACCCAAAGTCCACAGGATTACACCACGTCTTTTCTGGATCAGACGACCCAAATTTACTTCGAACATTCTGACGCTTTAGATCTTCTTTGGACGATCTAACGATTGAGATTTAGTTCGGATGATCTGACGGTTGAGATCTACTTTGGGTCTCCGGATCTCCTGGCTTGGGGGATTTCAAATATGAAACTTAAACTCTCGAAGTGATTTCTCTAAAGCTTAACCTCCTCACATCTTTAGACCTGAAATGAATGTTGTTCGTTGATTAGGATCTTATATTGACAACTTTATCTATCTGCAGTGAAACTTTTCCTTGGATTAAATCCAATGGTTCTCCATATTTTCTTATCCTATCCTTCCACTTAATTTTATCCGACGACTGATGAATATTTGGGTATTTGAATTCTCAACTCTTGTGCCCTGTTTAACTTACCCTTCAATTAATTCAATCTGACGTCTAAAGTTTACTCCGGCTCTCTGGCTCTCTAGACTTCAAGGATTTCAGATCTCAAACTAAAAATTCTCGAAGTGATTTGCTCCGGAGTTGTGGATCGTATGCCACCTGTTAGTTTTGAAGATGGACGGTCCCTGCTTACTTCGAGAGTTTGGGACTTTGACAATTACTCTCTCCTATGCTCATCCAATGGATTATCCTTCGATCATTTATTTTTGGATCCAATGATTGTTGATACTCGACATTCATATCCAACGGATCATATCTTTACTTTTCCTTTGCGCTTCCTCTGGTCACTGGACGTTGATCTAATGTTCATTGGGTATTCGGGATTAGTGATCCAACGATCACTATCATTCCTCCTTCTGATCTTTCTGATCTCTCTGACTTAGAAGGATTTATATGTGTTCAAGGGTATCAAAATTTTCTCCTTCTGCGAGTCCCGATGACTTTGGGTCTCATCTGTACTTATGAACAACATTATCTCTCCTGATATTTGGCAATTAATTTAACCTCAGCCCTGGAGCACACTTGCACTCTGCGTGCAACTCTGCACTATTCCTCCTGAGATTTGATTCCTTTTGCAAAATCATGTTATTCCTCCCGATCTTTGATTCCCTCTACACATTCTATGTGTAATCATGGCATCATCGATGCTGTTCTTTCCATCAATGACAAGCACACTCTGTGTCACTTCTGTTCTTGCCAACAATGACAAGCACACTCTGCCTGTAAACATGCCAACACACGCAACTCAGACAAATCTTGTTGTTCTGACTGAGGTAGCTTAAACTCCGCTATGAACTTTTTTCATACCTAGTCAAGTGTGAACACTTGACCTTGCACTCCTGGTACTCCTGGATCAATGGCCTTCATGTACCATTTGAGAGCACAACCTCTCAAAGTAGTCTGGAACTCAACCAATTTATTCCCATCTGGAGTCCCTCTGGACCTCCAGATTGCTTCACATAAGAACCAATGTTGCTCAACATCTTGATCTCCCTTACCCCAAAATTATGGGTATCTATCAATCGAACCTCCTATGTTACCAACCATTGATGATATTACCTCTCCTACCAAAATAACACCTAACGGTCATGGTTACGATCGACCAGGGGATCCCAATATCCTCCCAGTATTTGCACTTCGAGTTGTGATTGACTGGCTGACTGTAATGGAATAAGAATAACATAAGAAGGTAGTGTGTAATTCACCACTTTTATAGAAGACACTTGGTGTATGGATGATTCGGGGCTAGTGTCACTGGCTTCAGGGAGGGTTTCTTTGATCTCTGGGGTCTCATTCTCATCCTCTGGAGTAGTCTCTTCAACCTGATTCTTGATATTTCTTGGCATCGGGGATGAATATTCTCTTTCTTCTTCAAGATCCAGGTTGGATTCCTTCTCCCTTGCTTCTACACCTTCTCCTTCATGTCCACCCTCTTGGGGAATTCTTTCTCTCTGCGCTTATCTCTCACTTAATCTTTGACTGGCCAGTCTTTCTTGTCTTCTCATCTTTCGCAATTCTTCCATCTGTCCTTTCCAAAACTTCTTTTATTGTTTTGTTACTTTATTTATCTTACCGTGCCACCACTTCTCAAATATGGCATCTATTTTCAAGGCTCTCTCATCTCTTGAGTTCATTTCTTGCTTCTCCCCCATTTGTCAAAGAACTCTCTCCCCTCTCTCAGGCCATGAATCCACCCCAAACTCACCTTACCCTAAGTGAGGGTGTTTACACTACCATCTTAGTCAGGGACATAGTCAACATCCCCTCCTCCATCAAGAAAACCTTAATCCACAGGGGGATTTCTCTCAACAGTCTTCCCCTTGTGTCTTTCTTGAAATCCTCTTTGTCTGTGAAAAATATTGATGATTCTCAACTAAAAACTTGATAACGTATCCCTCTAATGTTGTATTGACCCAGAAATCGATCCCTCGTGTTACTGGATGGTTCGGCCGATGAAGTGTTGCGATATTTTTTTGTATCCCAATCACAGGTCTTCTTGACTCGTTCTTGGAATTTCGGAGCTTCTTGGAGCCTATCTATCCAGCGGAAAATTTCTTCCGAGAAATTAACCCAGAATATCTTATACTAGTCACTTGAACCTATCTATCCAGCGGAAATTTTTTTCCGAGAAATTAACCCAGAATATCTTGTACTAGTCACTCGATCTTTCTAAGTAAAAGAATACCTCCCATGTATATTTCACATATTTTCCTCTTAGCTCCGCTTCTTTCCATATGAATGCGTCATAATTTCTCTCCCACCAGGGGTGAATATCATATTTGTGAATCTGAAGAAGCATTCTCCCTATAGATTCCCTTTTAATGTAGGTCCTGGAAACAAAACCATTTTATTGGCATGTAATTGATTAGACCAGGGTCCTTCTCAGGTTACCACCAAAAGATACCGTGTAGTATAGAGAGCTAGAACTTTCATCTCCTCCGAAGAGAATAAGTCTCACCCAAAGCGCAACCAATAAAGAAGGATAGGGAAGGGTAAGGAGAATACTTAGGTGGGTTCCCAGAATCTTGAAGATTCACCATGATCTTGCAAAAGATAGACTAACTACAGAACAAATTTGAACTCATTCATCCTGAAACTAAAGATACTCAAGTTGTGAAAAAAATTTGTAAACATAGATGACATGTTGATTTTATCAAGCATAAACAAGTATCGTAAAGAGATAACTCATAAGTATAAACAAAAAATACACATTATATTTCAAAATTTTGGGTCTTTCTTCATCTATTATCATCAGAGGTTATCAGATACAATCTTAGAGATACACATTAGTACTTTGTTACAAACTTCCAACTCTATACTCATGTCGCATAGATCTATCTACCCTTGTTCCCATAACTGTATACAAATTGCATTTACAGAACCTTTCCTCTGCTAAAAACCCAACTAACAACAACAACAACCCAACATATCAACCAACCCAACAACAATATCTAAAACCCAACCCAACCCGTTTACAATAGTATGCATCTCATACATAGGTTGAGAGGGATCTTCTAGATTTGGGATCACATGCTTTCTTGTTTTGTTGTAACTACTTTTTCCTCATTGGTGTTGTGCTTTCCCTTTCCACAATCGATTTTTGTTTCTTTACTTGCTCCATTGTCTAGCTCTTTATGTAGCTTGTGCAACTCATGTTTAACCAAAATTGGGACTGTAGTCCTTCTTTTGCATCTTCAAAACAAAAAATGAAGGGCCCAACACATGTGTCGAGGGGTTTTTAATCCTTCTTGACACATTTCCAGTGTTGGAGGTCTCCGAAGCCATGTGTTGATTATGCAGAAATGGATTTGTCAGCACAATGGGTGACTGTGATAAAAGCCTCAAGGATTCCTCGATTTTGGGGCATAGGTGGGTAAGGTCATCATCTTTACAAATTTTACAAGAAAACTTCACCTTCCATTTTTATTTCTTCCCCTGACCAACATTATTATTCGATCTATAATTGTTAGGTTCATCCTTGGCTTTATTATTATTTTTCTCACCCTTACGATTATTACCTCGTCTTTTCCTTCTATTCCCTCCTGGTTGTTGGTTACCATTTGGGTTGACCAATGACTTTATAGAATTCACATTCACCGACTGAGTAGGAGTGGAGGATGAAGTCGAAGCTTTTTCTACTACAGGCTGTCTTAGAGACAAATATTTCAACTAGTTCGCCACTAAGTTTGTAGACTTAGAATTTGAAGAACCTATGATGCCATTGACAAGAGGCCTAGGATTTCGTCTAGGATCATAGTTCAATCATGTTGGATAAAGAATAATTCCATACAACATTCTAGAATGAGCATATATGAGGTCCAATTGTTGGGATAACTTCTTCCTCAGATGTTACTCTGGATGTAAAAACATCCTTATAAATATAAGGCAATAACGACTTAAGGAACCACTCCAAAAAAAACTCTGGAGGAATGTAGGCTTTGATCAACCTCTTCCATCTATGCCACTCTTGGATATGGTCTGAGATGTGTGTGGTTTTATCTTGGTGGAGGGCCGAAAAAAGTTCTATGCCGACATCGTAATGAATTGACAACTGGAAGTGGTTTAGAAAGACTAAAACCATATGATTAAAGTTTATGTATGTTTCCCCTAGTAGCTCAATGTAACACTTCACGAAGACCCCCGTGAGGGTGCATTAAAATAACCTCAAACAAATAGAATCATCATTAAGGGAGTTAGATGAATACCAAAGATAAAAAGTAGTGACATGATTACCTGTATCCTCGCCAGTCTTGCCTTCAAATTTTCAAATGTCTAAAGGGAGATTGGTGGGGATAGGGGGACATAATGGATCGTGACTCATAGGGTCATTCATTAATTTTGACAAATCTGGCAGATTAAGTGTGGCTAGAAAAGGGAGCCAAGGTATGGGCACGATACCTGTGGAAGAAATATAATGAAGGTTATATACGTTTCCAGTCGAAGGGGCTTTGGGATGGGGATTTCACATAGTGTGAAACTAACTCCCTTTATATTGGAACTCTAGAGGAACTCCAGAGGAAAAAGGGGGATTCTCCATAATAAATGTGTTTTTCAGAATCGACATGGAGGAAGAGGAGTAAATGACAAAATACAGGAAGTGACTTTTCCACCTGGTTGAGCACTCCATCCAGGAGAATTGAGACTAGTATTAGGCTTAGAAGAAAGAAGAGGAAAACCTCCAACTGTAGGATTTATTTTGGGAATATGGACTCCACCAAACGAGGGAGGAGCATACAGAGGAGCCATTCCCCCAGGTATGAATCTAGGATTCACATTAGCCACTGGAATAGAGGATGAGAGTTATGATGTCATGTTGGGCATACCAAAAGAAAAGGGATTAGAGACCGAAGGTATTGACTAAGAATTGTAACTTGGAGTACCAAAAAGATATCTGAAAGGGTTCATTCCTATGGGTTGAGTAGAACCCATAGGCTGGGTAGCCGTAGAGGTGACAATCTCTGACACCCCAACCATCGAGGCTGAAGGAGTTGAAGGAATCCTACTTATCACAAGATATATAGGAGTTGAGGGACTCCTTGTGACATTTTGGTTTGACTCAGTACTCATAAATAGATTATCACAAGCCTAGGATGTGGAGATATATGTACCACGTTTATTAAATTTACGCTTTTTATAAGGCAACTTCGATAAAGACTCAATATGGGGTGGTAAATTGAACAAATGATGAGACCTACGAGGAAGCTGGTCTTGCTCCATGATGAATCAAGACTCGATATATAAAACCAAATCCTAGGGACAACTAATAATCAGAGAGCACACCAAAATAAAGGGAAAAGGACAATACACAAAAACATGATATGATGGATAAAAAGGGGCCTCCCTCACTAGAGTAGGTATGTCTCACCCAAGAGGGGCCTAAGAATCCCTTTAAAATATTGGAGGTATCAAAATACATTATAAGGACCCTTGTGGGATTAACATCGTAGTTGGTCAAATTCCCCCGAAGAGGTAATCCTCCATAAAGGTTATGTGTTGTCCGACCCTTATTTGACTCAAGGTACCTGCATAATAACCCCTGCAAGTAACCTATGTTGCTACCTATGTCAATCAACTAGAGTCACCACAATATAATCTATGCACAGGAGAATAGTCGTAAGTCTGTTCCACTATATGTGCTGGTTAACAAATCCTAAAATATTGAAAGCACTGCCTCTCATGGAGTTAAAGGTACTAAAATGACACCCAAATATGAATAGAACCCCCAAAATATCTCTGACGCTAAGAAGGTATTTGAGGGTTATCTCTGCAACCAACTTTGTGCAACCTCATGCTTAACTCTGGTGTGAGTGGAGCCTCCTGACATCACTAATTACACAATGGGTTTCACCACTCCATGGTCAGACACTTGTGTTTAGTTTAATAGACTTGGATAATTTTACTCACAAAATACTATTCCAATGCCCTATGTCCTATACTTGTTTGTGTACACTAGAAAAATAAAATTGTTTCTAATTAATTTTGATTAATCAACATTAATTTTAATGGCTTCTACTTACTCAAGAGGTGAGGTCATGAAATTGATGGTATTACGACTAGACATATAAAATAAGTGAATATAAAAAAATTGCTAAGTACTAATATTGAATTTCAGAGAGATGGTATGCTTCTAAATGAAACTTTTCCAATGAAATCTCTACAATTTCAATGAAATAGAATCTCTCCATAGGTGTCAAAATCAATGAAAGTAATCAAAAGAGAAAACTCCATAATGAAAAATGAGCAAATGTTTTTGTATTTTCGATATAAAGAAAATAAAATGCAAGGATTGAATAGCAGTTTCACATACAGACCCTACTGCAAGAAAAAAGAGACAATCCAAGTAGGTTACCGAGAAGAAAACACTCAGACCAGTGATCATGGACAACCAATAAAAAAAATGATAAGAAAGAATACTGCCCAAAAATTCAACAATAAGAAGGTTTCCTATCACTCTGTAAGTACTTA
This sequence comes from Picea mariana, assembly GCA_032191745.1. Lineage (NCBI taxonomy): Eukaryota > Viridiplantae > Streptophyta > Pinopsida > Pinales > Pinaceae > Picea > Picea mariana. Next base: position 2,917 of record JASDQU011104408.1, on the reverse strand, counting down.
ACAGTCAGGACATATACCCAAGAAGACTCAACAGCTAACCAAACTCACCTAGAAAACACCAAACTCAGCCAACAATACTAAATAGCTGATGTACGTGATTGTTTGAGAAAAACTCACGTATGTACGCACCCTATAGGAGGAAAACTTGTGTATTAACGCATATGTCAAGGGAAAAATCATCTATACCCAGTAAAACATTGTCAGGACAAGAGTTAATCCAAGAGACTCATATGCAAAGTAAAAATAGGTTTTCAAGCAAGCAAGCGACAAGGAAACTCAAGCTAACATAGAGAAAATCAATGAGAAAAATACGCCAAACCCCCAAAAATAATATCAATCCCCAGTATGGTCGCCAATTTTGTTACAAGGAAAATATCTCTATGGCATGGAGTAAACCACAACAAACAAAATGAAACGCAAAATTCATATCTAATCCCAAGTATGCTATATAAATGAAATTCTAACAAGACAAGGCCAAGAGCCTACCTCATCCAAACGTTCGATGAAGACCACCATTGAGCACACAACTCAAATATTTATACCTAAAACTTGTCCTCAAAAACCAAGATATGGAAGCATATGATGATAATATATAATGTTAGCATATATAGTAGCATAATACATTAACATACATGAAAAATACTCCCATGGAATAGTAATTCAAATATTTGCAAGATATCAATTAGACGAGAAAATAGTATTTCTATTAAAATAATCAGCAGAAGTATGTAGGTGACAAACTTTTGTAATGACACATATCAGAACTAAAAGACTAAGTACCTTCAACTAGGAATCCACCACTTAAATCCTCCACCAAAGGAAAGCTCATATAAAGGAGACAATGAGGTTCTCCATCACAAAGAAGGAAGATCTTGGGGGTTAAACAAGGGTTTCATACTTTCAAGGACAAAGGGATGTAGACTCAATATGAAGTGAAATTTCTCTAGAGTGTGTTTTATCTCAAAGTTGAATTGTTCAATCTCCTCAAGGCTTGGATATGGCTCAATTTATAGCCTTCAAATAGAACTGAAGGGCCGATTCAGAGCCTTTCTAGTATATGGAAGGTCAAGGATCATGGATCTCGTGACATGGCATGGAAACCCGACATAATTCTTAATTTTGAACACCAAACATTATGTACATGAGTTGTAGTGGAGAAAACTGCATATCCACTTGTTGTCTAACTGGTAGGGCACGTATATGTGGAAAAAATTTCATTTTTTTCTCTGGAAGGTACAAAAGGGGACTTCAAGTCTGGATAGGGAAATGGAAAGGCCATCCAAGCAAGTTTCATGGGGTGAGGAAAAATTTGTTGTAACAAAAGGCCAATACAAGAATTCTTGGCATGTACATACAGGAGATGCATGAGAAAATTGTAGATACATCGATCATTTCACATGAAGTGGTGAAATAAAATGAAGGAATTTCCAACTTCAAGGAATCGAAGCACAACATATGGATGCAAGCCATAAGTGACTCTAAAAAGACATGGCTAAAGATGCATTATTGCATAAAAACATAAGAAGTCCAATGGTTAATATTAGAATGGCCAGATTAATGGAAGGTACCCGTAGTTGTCAAGAAAGGAGTAAAGGGAAACCTTAACAAGCAAGAGTTTCCACAATGCATAAATCTAGTATCCAATACCAGAAAAGCCTCACAACACATATAAAGTGTGATGATAGCTTAAGAAGCCAATGAAGAAGGAAACGGTACCAAGAGCCTCAGTACTAGGAACTAAGGGTGTAGAAAGAAAAATGGGGGAGAACAAAAGAAAGATGAGATCCCAACATAGAAGACAAGGACTGGAAACATACCAAAGGTAAAGAAACCTGCACAAACAGAAAAGAGGAAATCAATAATGCAGATGGAAGAATAGAGGAAGAAGATGAAAGTGAAAAATAAACCCATTTATCTAACAATCAATGAAGATGACATAGTGTTGATTGTAGATAAAGTACAATATAGAGGAGAATACACTTTATATGTCACTGAATCTCAAAGAGAAGAACTCATGAAGAAGTTAATGGAATTTAAAGAAGTTTTGGAGAGCTTACAACTCAATGTCACACAACAAATAAGCACAGTGTATCCAGAGCGAATATATGAAGAGAAGGAATTAGTGCAAGCAAAAATAGTGGGAAGCGTGATGTTCCAGATAATCCAAAACATGCTACAATTGGATGAGGATATCCCGCAAAAACCTTTGAAGGGTGTAGAACAGCTGGACTTGTCTTTTTCCAAGATTCCAACCAAATCATTACATAAGTTGTAAATGAGCATTGTACAAGAGGTACAATCAAGGGACAAGACAGAGGCAACAAACTTGGAGACAACCAAGGAAGAGAAGGAGATATTAGAGATAGATCTCAAAGAGGTACAACTAGAGTGAGATTAAGAAAAACAATGCATAGAGAAACTAGAGCAAATACTTGAGGAAGTATTCTAGACAATTCCAGACAACGCACTAGCAGAAGAGCTCAGAGAGAAAGAAAATATCCAAAGAATGGCACAAATGATGGATGGTTACAAATATGAGATAATAGAATTAGCTTGGAAGCTGACACCAACTACTCCTCTATAATTCATATTTTAAAGGGAGAATAAGGAAATAGAGCACACATATATCATTGAGTTGGAAGTAATAGAAGTAACAAAACTCTATGAAAAGACTGCACGGATATAGACGAGCTTGGAAGAAGATGAAGGGATCCAACAGTTCAATCAGAGGGAAGAGAAAGTGAATGTCACAACTCAACATTTAAAACAAAGGAAGAAGGAAATTCCTATTGTTGGATCATGTTGTCATTGATGCCAATGGTTTGATTGATTGATGTCAAGTGATTGATTGATGTCAAAGGATTGATTGACTGATGATTTATGTAATATAATATGTATTGTCCTTGATGAGAATGCA
>JASDQU011104407.1:18752-30069 GCA_032191745.1 Picea mariana | reverse complement strand
TAATTAATTGTCATAATGTATATTAATTAATTAATTATTATTTATTAATAATAATAATTTATTTATTTATTTATTGTTTAATGTATGTTAATTAATTGATTAATTAATTAATTAACTCATTAAATATTTGGGTAATGAATTAAAGTTTAATAAATTTTAATTTATTAAAAGAAAACTTAACGTATTGAAGGATGGAACCATTACGGAGAACGGGATAAGGTGGTTGGCATTGAATGGAGGGATAAGGTGGTTGGCATTGAATGGAGAGATAAGGGGGGGTGAGTCTTAATGAAAGGGGAGAGGTAGTGAATGGATAGGGGGATATGAGGGGGGGGAAAACATTCAAGAGGGGAACTTTTGGGGATTTTGGGCAGGGAAAATTATTGGGATATTAGGAGACTGTATTGGAGGATTTTCGGGGGGGAGATTGGAAAACTGTATTTCTGGTTTTTGGCTTGAGGAATTTGGTGGATTATTATGGGGGAGCATCTTTTGGGAGTTTTGGGCTTGGGGGCCAGGAATCCTTACGGAATCCTGGAGCTAGGGAGTTGGATAGGCTCTGTTCCTAGCTGGCTGGGAGGAAAGATTCAATTTTGGGTAGAGTTTGGCAGAGCAGCTTGGGTACATTTTCAGCTTCAGCTTGGACAAATAGAGTTGGGAAACAAATCACTTGACAGGTATTTTTGTTCGTTATTATGGAATGTTCATTATCATATGATGATTCAATATGTTATTTATGTTGTGTACATTATTCAATATATCATTTATATCATGTTTCCCATTTGAGAATTTTACTGAGCCATAAACTATAAACTCTTATTTTGCTGATGTTATTTTTCTGAATATAGAATCGTAAAAGAAATTATAATAGAAATGTTATGTTTAAATTTATGAAATTCTAGGTTCTGTTAGAGAGGACCTTACACCCTGATTCAAAATATGATTCTGAAAATACTGGTAAAGCACAGATCATTGACGTAGACCCCACTACTATTGTCGCAACCGAACAATTCAACCAAAAGAACCAACAGATCATGAAGAAGAGGAGCACCTTTTTCATTAATAGATGTGGGTGAAGGGGACCCCGCTTCATTTTGTTGTTGATAGCGGAAGCCAGAAGAACCTCATCTCAGCAGAGGTCGTCAAACAGTTGGGATTGTTGACAACACCACACCCGCAGCCATACAAAATTGGGTGGCTTCGCCAAGGACGCGATCTCTGTGTCAACCAACATTGTCGATTATCATATGGCATCCAACCCTTCAAGGATGAGGTATTATGTGATGTTGCCCCACCAGATGTCTGTGATGTCCTCTTGGGCCAACCATATATGTGGAGACACCATGTTGTTTATGAGTCTCGACCCCATAGTGTCATTGTTAATTTGGGGGGTCATATCTACAGAATACATGACGTAGTTCTAGCTATTGTTCCACCTAAATAGTGACGCAAGGTAGTATCTCATACTGCAAAATTCATCTTCTTCACAACTTGTTCAAAAGGGGAATAGAAGAACACTGCAACCACTGCAGCCTCGCCCCAAGCACCTTCTATCTAACAGAGGCAGGTGGACAAGGTTGCAGCAAAGCGCAAAGATTCCTTCTGCACACAGTAATTTCATGAATCCAGACTAGTTAAAAAGGTCCAACCCTTCTATCCACATGCTTGTGATAACCTTCCATAGACCAAGCAGTGCGACATCTCCAGCAAGGCAAGTAGCTCACCAAGATTCATATTCAACAAACGCTTTTTCCTCTCTCTTAGGCACTCAACGCAATGGAGACCATTGATTCCTAAGGAGGGTGGATTGATCCAGGTGGATATTGGTGGCCACCCACCTTTTCCAACTGGCTCAAAATAGTTTTCTGGCAATTTTGGCAATTTACTATTTTTAGCAGTTTTTAACTTTCGGGGCCATTTTGAGGGCCTAAATGAAGGTTTTTAGGGATAGATATTCTCAATGATAGTCAAAGGCATGATTGAGCCCCCAAAATGAATCTCCTTGACAATACCTTTCCAACAGGATATCATACGCATTAAACAGAGATCGTATGCAAAAGTTAGGACCTTGGGAAGTTGATGTACTAACTTACCCAAATGGGGCCCACATGACTTTTGGTGCTTCATCTCTTAGGGTTAGGTTTTTGGATGTATAGGGTTTTTTTCATTCCTGTTTATTGTAAAAATTCCTTCAGAGCCTCATTATAATCATCTTCTTGCGAATGCGAGTAGCCATCACATCTCTTCTTAGAGATAAGATGCCACCATTCTAGTGAGTCTTTCGCTCCGTATTTTTATAGTCTCTGTACATTTCTTTCAATAATAGAAATCGTGTATTAATTTATATCTATGTTTATGGTTGCATCTTTGATACATTTCTATCATATTATCGGATATTTGCAATATCTCTATGCATTTCTTTATTATATCTCCGCTCTCATTTCGTGCCGAAAATAAATCCGGATCAGTGGTATCAGAGCAGGTTGTTCTTGATCATTTTTTCAGTGCATGTCCCCGACAATGTCCGAGTATAGAAATTTGGGTCTCGAGCTTTTCTCTCTTGAGAATAATCGCTCTCGCACACCCAAGAAACCCTCAATGGCGGAAGAAAAGAAAAACGACGGAGCAAACGATCCTATTAGTTTGTTGCTTGAGAAAGCTCTCGCGCGACAGAGGATGAAATGATGGAGAATTTTTCCCACATCCTTCAACACCTTTCGATAGAAACAGGTGCATATTCATCACGCGGCCAGTTTGGAAGCACCTCACCTTTCAAGGTACAAGTTAATTTTGATATTCCTATATTTGAAGGATAGATAGATCTAGAAGCCCTAGACAAATGGTTAAATCTGCTAGAAGGTTATTTCTCTGTTCACAACTTTTCTGACAGAGAAAAGATCACCTTTGCACTCCTTAAATCTCTCCCTCATGTCCAACATTGGTGGAAAACTTACTGGGAGAAAACTTCCACAGAGGAGTCTGGAATATATGGGGTCAAGCTCACTTGGGATTTTTTTGTGGATGTGGGAAAGGAACAGTATTACCCCGTTGACAACTATGAGTACCAGTACATGAGATGGACCACACTGTGGCAAGAGAGGAGCTAAGAAGTTCTTGAGTTCACCAATACCTTCCATACCTTACGCACCAATACCTTCAATTTTGGGCAGAGTTTGGCAGAGCAGCTTGGGTACATTTTCAGCTTCAGCTTGGACAAACATAGTTGGGAAACAAATCACTTGACAGGTATTTTTGTTCATTATTATGGCATGTTCATTATCGTATGATGATTCAATATGTTATTTATGCTGTGTACATTATTCAATATATCATTTATCTCATGTTGCCCATTTGGGAATTTTACTGAGCCGTAAACTATAAACTGTTATTTTGCTGATGTTATTTTTCTGAATATAGAACCGTAAAAGAAATTATAATAGAAATGTTATGTTTAAATTTATGAAATTATAGGTTCTGTTAGAGAGGACCTTACACCCTGATTCGAAATATGATTCTAAAAATACTGGTAAAGGACAGATCATTGATGCAGAACCCACTACTATTGTCGTGATCGCAACAATTCAACCAGAAGAACTAATAGATCATGAAGAGGGGGAGCACCTTTTTCATTAACAGATGAGGGTGAAGGGGACCTCGCTGCATTTTGTTGTTGATAGCGGAAGCTAGAAGAACCTCATCTCAGCAGAGGTCGTCAAATAGTTGGGATTGTTGACAACACCACACCTGCAACCATACAACATCGGGTGGCTTCGCCAAGGACGCGATCTCTGTTTCAGCCAATAGTGTCGATTATCATATGGCATCCAACCCTTCAAGGATGAGGTATTATGTGATGTTTCCCCACCAGATGTCTGTGATGTTCTCTTGGGCCAACCATATATGTGGAGACGCCATGTTGTTTATGAGTCTCGACCCCATAGCGTCACTGTTAATTTGGGGGGTCATATCTACAAAATACCAGAGGTAGTTCCAGCTATTGTTCCACCTAAACAGTGATGCAAGGTAGTATCTCATACTACAAAATTCATCTTCTTCACAACCTGTTCAAAAGGGGAATAGAGGAACACTGCAACCACTACAGCCTCGCCCCAAGCACCTTCTATCTAATAGAAGTAGGTGGAAAAGGTTGCAGCAAAGCGCAAAGATTCCTTCTGCACACAGTAATTTCATGAATCCAGACTAGATAAAAAGGTCCAACCCTTCTATCCACATGCTCGTGATAACCTTCCACAGACCGAGCAGTGCGACATCTCTAGCAAGGCAAGTAGCTCACCAAGATTCATATTCAACAAATGCTTTTTCCTCTCCCCCAGGCACTCAACGCAATGGAGACCATTGATTCCTAAGGAGGGTGGATTGATCCAGGTGGATATCAGTGGCCACCCACCTTTTCCAACTGGCTCAAAACAGTTTTCTGGCAATTTTGGCAATTTACTATTTTTAGCAGTTTTTAACTTTTGGGGCCATTTTGAGGGCCTAAATGAACGTTTTTAGGGATATATATTCTCAATGATATTCAAAGTCATGATTGAGCCCCCAAAATGAATATCCTTGACGATACCTTTCTAACGGGATATCATATGCCTAAAACGAAGATCGTATGCAAAAGTTAGGACCTTGGGAAGTTGATGTACTAACTTACCCAAACGGGGCCCACATGACTTTTGGCGCTTCATCTCTTAGGGTTAGGTTTTTGGATGTCTAGGGTTTTTTGCATTCCTTTTTATTGTAAAAATTCATTCAGAGCCTCATTGTAATCATATTCTTGCGAATGTGAGTAGCCGTCACATCTCTTCTTAGAGATGACATGCCACCATTCTAGCGAGTCTTTCGCTCTGTATTTTTATAGTCTCTGTACATTTCTTTCATTAATAGAAATCATGTATTAATTTATATCTGTGTTTATGGTTGCATCTCTGATACATTTCTGTTATATTATTGGATATCTACGATATCTCTATGCATTTCTTTATTATATCTCTGCTCTCATTTCGTGCCAAAAATAAATTCAGATCAGTGGTATCAGAGAAGGTTGTTCTTGATCATTTTTTCAGTGCATGTCCCCGACAAGGTCCGAGTATATAAATTTGGGTCTCGAGCTTTTCTCTCTTGAGAATAATCGCTCTTGCACACCCAAGAAACCCTCAATGGCAGAAGAAAATAAAAAGGATGGAGCAAACGATCCTATTAGTCTGTTGCTTGAGCAAGCTCTCACGCGACAGAGGGATGAAATGATGGAGAATTTTTCCCACATCCTTCAACACCTACCGATAGAAACAGGTGCATATTCATAACGCGACCAGTTTGGAAGAACCTCTCCTTTCAAGGTACAAGTTAATTTTGATATTCCTGTATTTGAAGGACAGATAGTAGAAGCCCTAAACAAATGGTTAAATCTGCTAGAAGGTTATTTCTCTGTTCACAATTTTTCTGACAGAGAAAAGATCACCTTTGCACTCCTTAAATCTCTCCCTCATGTCCAACATTGGTGGGAAACTTACTGGGAGAAAAGTTCCACAGAGGAGACTGGAATATATGGGGTCGAGCCCACTTGGGATTTTTGTGTGGATGTCGTAAAGGAACAATATTACCCCATTGGCAACTATGAGGACCAGTACATGAGATGGACCACACTGTGGAAAGAGAGGGGCCAGGAAGTTCTGGAGTTCACCAATACCTTACATACCTTTCGCACCAAGCTAGGTATCAAAACTCCAAACAACATTTGGTTCTAAAATATCGGGGGCTCTACACAAATGCATCCAAACTAAAATGGATTTTATGGACATCTCATCACTTGGTGCTACTTATCGATGTGCCCTTAAAATCGAGCATAAATTTAAGCACCAGAATAAATGAGATTTTGGGTCTGCAAATCCACAACAACCAAAGTATGACAAAGACAGCCCTAACAAATAGTCTTTCGAAAACCAATCCAAGCCATAGGAAAAGAAGGGTCACGGGAAGACAAAGAAGGACACCTGAAAATGGTGCGATTTCCACAAAAGCCCCTGGCAACACCGATGAATGTCACTCAAAACAGTCATTGGTGGCCGATATCAAAGACAAGGAGTCGAACCCTGATTCAGAATCTGATTTTGAAAATACTAATAAAGGACAGATCATTGACACAGACCCCACTGCTATTGTCGCAACCGCAACAATTCAACCAGAAGAACTGACAGATCCTGAAGAGGGGGAGCGCCTTTTTCATTCACATATGTGGGTGAAGGGGACCCCGCTGCATTTTATTGTTGATAACAGAAGTTAGAAGAACCTCATCTCAACAGAGGTCGTCAAATAGTTGGGATTGTCTACATGGGATTGTCTACAACACCACACCCGCAGTTATACAACATCGGGTGGCTTCGCCAAGGATGAGATCTTTGTGTCAGCCAACAGTGTCAATTATCATATGGCATCCAACCCTTCAAGGATGAGGTATTATGTGATGTTTCCCCACTGGATGTTTGTGATGTCCACTTGGGCCAACCATATATGTGGAGACGCCATGTTGTTTATGAGTCTCGACCCCGTAGTGTCATTGTTACTTTGGGGGGTCATCTCTATAGAATACCAAAGGTAGTTCCAACTATTGTTCAACCTAAACAGTGTTGCAAAGTAGTATCTCATACTGCAAAATTCAACTTCTTCACAATCTATTTAAAAGGGGAACAAAAGGACACTACAACCACTACAACCTCGCCCCAAGCACCTTCTATCCAACAGAAGCAGGTCGACAAGGCTACAACAAAGTGAAAAGATTCCTTCTGCACACATGAATCTCATGTATCCAGACTGGTTAAAAAGGTCCAATCCTTCCAGCCACATGCTTGTGATAGCCTTCCACAAACTGAGCAACGTGTCGTCTCTAGCAAGGCAAGCAATTCACCAAGATTCAGATTTAGCAAACGCTTTTTCCTCTCCCCCTGGCACTCAACGCAATGGAGACCATTGCTTCCTAAAGAGGGAGGATTGATCCAGGTGGATATCGGTGGCCACCCACCTTTTCCAACTGGCTCAAAACAGTTTTCTGTTTGGCAATTTACTATTTTTAGCCATTTTTAACTTCTGGGGCCATTTTGAGGGCCTAAATGAAGGTTTTTTGGGATTGAGCTTCTCAATGATAGTTGAAGGCATGAATGAGCCCCCAAAATGAATCTCATCAATGATGCCTTTCCAACGGGCTATCATATGCCTAAAACGAAGATCGTATGCAAAAGTTACRACCCCAGGAAGTTGATGTACTAACTTACCCAAACGGGGCCCAAATGAATTTTGGCGCTTCATCTCCTAGGGTTAGGTTTTTGGATGTCTAGGGTTTTTGACATTCCTGTTTATTGTAAAAAGGCCTTCARAGCCTCATTGTAATCATGTTCTTGTGAATGCGAGTAGCCGTCACATCTCTTCTCAGAGATAAACTGCCACCATTCTAGTGAGTCTTTCGCTCTGTATTTTTACAGTCTCTATACATTTCTTTCATTAATATAAATCGTGTATTACTGTATATCTATGTTTATGGTTGCATCTCTGATACATTTATGTTATATTATTGGATATCTACGATATCTCTGTGCATTTATTTATTATATCTCTGCTCTCATTTCGTGCCGAAAATAAATCCAGATCAGTTGTTGTATCCTTTTGGATGAAGTGTTGTTGTGATCCGACTGTAATGTTTGATCGGTGAACAAGAAATTTGAACTCTATCATGTCGAATAGTGGAAGGTTTTCCTACATGCTAGGCTTTGACACTAGTCGCTCCAATTTACATGCTTTGATACCACTATTAGACACACGAAATACAAAGACACGCCAAATACAGAGATAGGCGTGAGATGTTATATAAGTACATTGATGCGACCTTTGGATTTGTATTCCAAGGTCTCTTGGACTCTCGATGAACATTACAATCACTTGACTATTCATATTATGTCAAGTGAGGAATATTGTAACCCTAAATAGATTAGGTTTCCAACAGAAGCAATCTCCCTGGCCTCTAACAATTTAGGTTCTGGAATGTCTGCGCTGCATGGAATGAGGGAAGATGAAACAATAAGTCAAATTAGGGATCTAATAGAAATCGAGGAACACGACTCTCCTCATTTTCTTGGGAGACAAAAAACACAGGGAAGTGTTCAACCTTAATACCATGAATGTTTTTTAAGATTGTATGTTTTTTGGAACAATATGTTAAGCAAGCCACTTAAGGAATTATGTGGAAAACTAATTTATAATCTATGTTAGAGGATAATATTATAATTATAGAAAATCAATTTGTCGAAGAAGATTTTTTGAATTTTGATGTACGTAATCGTTGCAAGTATGGGTGTAGCCCCCTTTTAATATATAAAAATGCTACTTTCCATTTTAGTTAAAAAAAATAAAAAACAAACCTCTAAAAACTTAAATCTCAATAAAGATGAATCAAAATGATTACTCTTAATACTTAATACAACTTAATTCTTAAATAGATTAGATTTTTTAATTTATGTTTCAATAAAATAGTAAGATAAGATTACCTCTCTATAATACATCTCTTTCATCCACGTAAAAATACCTTAAAAACATAAGTCAACTTGATATTCTAATTTGATTTCAAATTTCAATTAAGAATTCAAATTTCAGTGAAGATAAATCATAATAGTTACTATCAAATCTCCTATAATTTAAGTCTCAATAAAAATAAATCATAATAATTGCTATCAAACCTAGAAGACTTAATTTCTATTGAATTTCAGTGTTGAATTTTAATTTTATAAAAATATTAAAAATGCATTTTTCATATGAATCATAATAATTGCTATCAAACCTAGAATAAATTTGAGTCTTGGATTTTAATTTATAAAAATATTAAAAATACATTTTTCATACTTTGAATTTTGTCGAGTTCATCTAGGTTGTACAAATACCTAACTTCTTTGGTTAAAAAGGAATAAACCAAAGCCAACGTGATCTTCTCTTTTGCATTCAAACCTAAAAAAGAATCACAATGGTCACTATCAAACTTCGAAAAACTTAAATGTCAATGAAGATTAATCATAATAGTTGCTATCAAGCCTAGGAACACTCGATCCCTAGTCAAATTTGTTTTTTTTTATTTTAAATTTGACATTTATTTCATCACAATAGTTGCTATCAAACCTAGGAACACTCCATCCCTAGTCAAATTTGTTTTTTTTAATTTTAAATTTGACATTTCTTTCATCAAGGTTATAAAAATATTTAACCACAACGATATTTTTATTTTGCATTCAAATCTCGATGAAGATAGACTTATACTAATTACTTTTAACTTAATTTTTATAATTTATTATAATTTTCAATTTGGTGTTTTTTTGGGGACCACGAATGTTGAAGTGCTGTGATGACGTCACATAGATGGGACGCGTGAGGTCACTTTGCATAGATACATAGTTAGTTGCTACTGCACATCACATCTCTGCTTCGCCTCCGGCTTCGGCTCCGGCTTCGGCTCCGGCTTCTTTGGGCCGTTAATGGCAATGGATGGTGTGGCAATCTGAACTGGGTTTCTTTCAGATTCTCTAATGATGATGGAGATAAAGATGAAAATGAAAATGAAAATGAGAAGGAGTATGAGTAGGCGTTGTGAGAAGGCCCGTGTGATCCAACCAGACGGGCAAGTGAGGCAGGTGGAGCTGCCCATGAGCGTTGGAGATCTGCTCCGCCGGCATCCACACCATTATGTAAAAGAGGCCATTACCAGAAGAACAAAATTCAAAGCCTCCATGATGCCCATGGAAGCTCAGCTCGAGAGTGGCGGCATATACCTCCTCCTTCATTTGCCCCGTCTATTCCCCTCCTCCTCCGCTCTGCCTCTTCCACCTCCCTGCGCCTGCTTTCTCAGGGATAATCAAGAGCAAGAACAAGAAGAGGAAGAGGAGAGAAGGGCCAAAAGCGGGCCATCGATATGGATGGGGAAACGCCACCAGTGCGGGCTCTTATTCTTCACCTCCTGCATCGACCAGTCGTGTGAAGTATCCCCAGAAGGGTTAGGGTTAGGGTTAGCAAGGTCGATCCGTAGAGACGTGATGAAGCGCAGCAGGCTTTGGGAACCGTCGTTGGAGATAATTCTGGAGAATGAAATTCTGTGCCCACGAAGCAGTAGCAGAAAAGAGGGGGAATTAGACCAAGAAAGGAAGCCTGCCATTCAGAGAATTGAGCAGCAAGTGCCCAGGCCAAGTTCCTCGCCCTCCTGCAAGCCATGTCTGCGAGTGAAGAAAAGAGATTCCAATGCGAATGTAATTATTCTGTAATCATAGATTCAATTGCAGAAGAAGTTTGATGATGAGATCCCCAATTATGGGTTTATTATTTTCTGTATTTATTAATTGGTAGCAGCATCAGCATCGAAGAATCCGGATCTTTATTCATTCATTCATTTGAAATCTGTGGAGCTGAGTTTATTATGGTTGATCGTCTGAAAGCTCATGAAGTAGGTCTCACAAAACATCACTGCAACTACAGCTTTTGTGTTTTTCATTTTTAATCACTAATAAATCTATCTTAACTGTAGAGAAAGATTTCTCTATTTTAACTTTAGATATATCAGATTTCAAAGAGATTAAATTCTTTGAAATGTAAGTTTTTTTATCATTTTAAATGAATTGAAAATTGGATTTAATTCTTTAAAATTCATAAAAATATAAATATGTAAAATAATATTCTTTTTAATATATATTTTTTTCTCTGTATAACTATTTCTATATTGTATATAAATATCAATTTTTTTAACAGTTTTTTTATCCTTAAAAAAATCATAACTTTATATATTACATTTTTTTAAATGCTTCTAAAACATTTCTCAAACATGACTGATCACCATATACATAAAAACAGATGTTATGTTTATTTGTTTGTTTTTTAATTATTATTGAACAGTACTACACAAAACACTTTTCAAAATGTCTTGGGAAGCCAGTCCTCCTATACTACACAAGACACTTGTTCAAAATATCTTACTAAGCCAGTCCCCCATATATTTAACCTGATATAGTACTGTCCCATATAATTCAGTAAACCCTGAATATTCCTGCACATTCAGATATATACTGGAACTTATCCTATGTCATAGTTCCAAAAAATCTGCAAAAAAATTACTAGCAAGTATAACATGGAGAAAACTAAACAGATCTGTCCAAATCGGCATCAGAAGGAAGTAAGCTTTTGAAGAAAAGTTCAAATGAAAGGGGTATGATAATATTCTGTATGCTGAATTACAACATCGTTCCAGGACATACCAACTTTCATAAGGCATGATGATTCCCTCTTTTTG
>JASDQU011104406.1:0-30069 GCA_032191745.1 Picea mariana | reverse complement strand
ATGATCCATGTGACCGCGCATAAAATAAAAGGCCCCAATGCCATGGGCGCATGCAAATGTGACAAGTGGTGGGTGCATTGTTGTTATAACCATTTTATACCAAACCCCGTACACATTTTATATGGTGGTCACATGGCACGTATAGAAACCGGGGGCACACATATAAACTCTCGCGCATTGTTAACTGGTGGTCATATGCGTTGACACCAAAACCACGAGCTAGACTCCATTTAAAATGCACGCAACTTCAGGAGGTATGGTCATATGGTAGTGTGTGCGACCGGTGGTTGGGGCTAAGCCCCAGCTCGGACGTGCCCCAAATGCAAAATTAAACAACTTTAAATATATGTTTTAACATATATATAATAAGCAACAAAGAGTGGCACGCTGGTTGGGCGGCCTTTGCCAAAGCATTTGCCAATGGGGGAGGTCTAGGGTTCGATCCCCACGGACTCCATAAAATTTTAAACAAACAATGAAATACGGTGCCACGTGGCAGCCCACGCCTGGGCCACGTGGCACCAAACCATTCACCACAACGATGCCATGTGTCAGCAGTCTATTCATCCACGTGTCCTACCAACAATGCCTGCCACATCAACTACCACCTCAGTGTATGGACATGTCACGTCATATGTACGACCTCTACCATGTCAGCTGTACGGACTGTACAGTCACTAATTTTTATTTTTTTTGCATGTTTGGCGCATCGAATAGATCGCGATATCTCACTCATACGACGTCAGTTTGAACCCATTCGAGTTGCGTTGGGTTCATGATGACGAGGGATATGCACCCGTTCGTTTTGAGGCAATTCTGAGAACTTTGATTTTTGAGCAAAATTTTGACCCCTGGTCCAGATTCTGATCACTCCTACTCTAATGCATCTCATTTGTATGAAAAATATTTAACATATTAACACTTATTCATTTAATCATGCATCCATGAAAGAATTAGAACACTTGTGAAACAAACAAGAGACACACATATATAGTGTGGGTGGAGCAAGATGTTCCTAACACCCGACAAGTCTTATTATTGTGAAACAATTAAAATATAAGCACTACAGGCTCAGTTTACAACTTGGGAAGAGTCACATGATTCACCTCACCTCACCAAGACACTCATACACAAATTCATCACACCAAGACTCATTCGTCAAAACAACTTTCACTACTCCCGTGGTGCACCCTAGACGTGTGACCACCACAAACTCACTGTCTCTTATTTGTAACAAGATTTCAACACAGACCCATGGTTCTGTCTCATAGCATGCCTCACCTATACTTGTGACAAGACTTCCCCAAGCTCATCCCAAAGAAGGTTTCCCCAACTCTATCCACAAAATAACGTCAAGGAAGCACAATTCCTCCCATGTGAAGAAACTTTTCTCCTTGAGGGAGCTCACCCCTCCTTGTCCAAATTTTCCACAGAACCTCATAGCTTATATTTATCTCTTTGTTTTATTTTTAGTTGTGTGCCCTTTTTCTTTTATAACGACTCCAAAAATCACCTTCACGAATCGTCATGTCCTTTGGGTGTGTCATGCCCCTTTGCATAACAATGTGCCCAAACGAACCATCGCACCCCTTCGCGGACCTGGTGTGCCCAAATGAACCCATGTGCTCATCAACCTTCACATCCCTTAGGAATGGTGTGCCAAAATATTGGTGTTCTCCTCATGTTGACGTGCCCCAATCTTGGTGCGCTCCTCATGTTGACGTTCCCCAATCTTGGTGCGCTCCTCATGTTGATGTGCCCCAAACTATTTGGTGTGCCCCTTCTCTTGGTTGCTTCATGATTTGGAAATCCCCTTAGTGAGACTCTTGGGTGCCAGTGAAACCACAAATTATGTCTCCTTGAGGACTTAGGCGAGGTTATATTCCCCATTCTAGCTGAATACCTTACATCATCCCCCACATCAAGTCATTTTCATCCCTGAAAACATCCAAAAAATCTATTATCTCCAAGTCTCTGCTCAAAATCATGCCCTCATTGCAAATATTTCTACTGGAAACCCCAAGTTTCATGCCAACTGGAAAGCCCAAATTCTGTAAAAGTGAAAAACTCAAGTTTCCTTATGAAGTGGAAACCCAAAGTTTCCAACTCACAATATAATCACCCGTAACCTGTGCAACCATCCACACTTCCCTTTTCCCAAATTTGTGTGTGAACAACATGTCTGCTAAAATGGAAGGATGTGTCCTACCCAAATCTATCCATAATGTCCAAGATGTCACTATCTTGCTGCAACAATCACTCTCCATTATATTGTCATTGCTGCCTCAACTACTACTATAACCTCAATAAAAAATTCAAAAATTTCTAAGTGTTGAACTTCTATGAACTTACTGTTGTGACCATACTTCAACCAACTATGTCATGTCTAGACACAATGCTATCGTCAAGTCCTACATTGGTTGGGTAGCTAGTCCAACTGTCACGTCCAGTTCTCAAAATGTGCATCTCCATGCTTAAACTTAGTCTTTTCTGTTTGCATATCTATCACTCCATCCAACTCCAAAGACTAAGGCACGTATCCATCCCTGCCTCACTACTACTTCCATCGTCCAATCTTTGTCAAGGAGATCCTACACAATGTCTAAGTGTTGCAATTCAAACCTAATGGTGCATATGTACTTCAACCTCTTTTTCATGCTCTCCTGTACTAACTCTCCAAGTGTTGAACCATCACATTTTCTCCTTGAGACTGCAAAACATTCCCAAATCCTAGTCACTTCCTTCCACAATTCAGTCCATCCATAGAACAATATTATACCAAGGAAAGGTCTCCCCTAACCTTTTTGCACTATGAATTCACCCCAAAACAAAGTCATCCATGACAACTTGACTTCACTACCCACCTCATGGCATAGTTATCCAATCTTCTACACACAATCCATATTGCATCCAAGTTCGTGAAGAGTCAAGGGGAATCATAGTGCATTTAAAAGTCCTACCAAATATTCCATTGTGACTCAAACTATGATGAAGTCCATAAGTTTATATTCTTCAGTCAAATTCTCCCCATCTTCATCTATATCTTCGGATATGAAACATCCCATATACATAAAAAAATGCACATCCAGACTACCTTTGTTCGACTACTTCAACACCCGACCATGCTGATGCATCTACCTCTCTATGCCTTGGAATGGTTAGGCTTCAACTTCAACCATGTTTCCCAAATCAAGAGAAACGTCCATTCCCAAGTAATCTCTTCATGCTGCAATCTTCTTGTCTGCATAATCCTCCAAACCAAGGCAAGTCCTCAACTCACCTCCTTTAGTCAAGTCACTTCTTCGCACCTCAACATCTATGATGAGTGTGTCCAACATGCCTACACTCTTCAAAATGTCCCAACAAAGTTTCCAAATGCTCCAAGTAAGATGAATCACTTCAAAAAAATTATATGCCTCAGGAATGTTCGAACCAATACTTCTGCCATCCTCATCCAATGACCCACCTAAATCTCAGCGTCATTGCACAATCATTCACAAGTCACTAAGTTACACTTTACCTCATCCAATATCCCATACCAAAGGAGAGTGAACACCACCCATGTCACTTTGTATGCATTCTACCCATTCAGGTTGACTACCAACAATTATTGGTCAACTTCTTTGTTGATTCCATCTGTCTCCTAGAATAGAACTTCTTTGCACCTCCTACAAGAATTCAAAACTATGGCATTGTCGTCATGACTATAATGTCATCAAATGAACCAAAAAATATTGCTAAGGAACCAACACATCAATATACCTCATCTAAGAGTTAGGAAACTCCTCAAGTCACCTCCACACCTGCATCCAAATTTTCCTAATTCCACCACAAGATGCGTCCAAGGTAGGTCTCCCCAATATCTCTGCACATTCACCCAAATCAAGTAGTCCCAAAATGCTACAATAATTCTTCAAATTTTTACCATTTGAGTCACCTTCAAGTCTACTAGTTTTCATGGTGGAAATGAATTACACTTGAACCACCAATTAATCTGACATCCCTTCAAAGAACTCACTGCAACACTTAGGAAATGTAAGAACTCAAAACCAACAGTACCTTTCCAACATCATTCATGGTTGCACCCATGGTTCAAGTCTATTTTCATGGACCTCCACTTTCTCAAGCCACTGAATCTCCACATTAACACCCCTCAATTACAATTCATAACTTCACAAACTTGCATAACACCTTTGTTGTGATACAAGGATGATTCTATTCGTCCAAATCAGAAATTAATCTAAGTCCCAAACTTCCCATGCAACCAACTGAACTTATCTCCAATATCCTTCCATATTCACACCTTGACTGCTTCTGTTTCAGTGAACCATGCACATATCATCTGAATGCTATTTCCTACTATTTTTAACTGACTTGTGTAACACTACGAAGAGTCACCTCGTCCGAATGTTGCAGCTGCCCACTCATCCAAAAACCCAACTCAACTCAACTGTTATTCTTGGTGATGCACGACATTAAATTGTCATGATGAAAAGGTTCCCAAACAACTACCTTGATGCAAAGCTACTATAGGTCACCTTAAGTCGTCCAAATGACCCAAGTGATTCCACCTGTTGCAACCCAAAGCTTATCCCCTTCACGATCACTTTTGCGATCACCCTCTGTGATCAATTTTGTCATTACTTATGCAATCATATTTGCAACAAGTCATGTGATCGTCCACCTTTTCCAAGTGATTCATTTCACCAAAAACTATGTTCCCGATCTCTTCAATGTGTGGAAACAGGTCTGACACTTACTTCTATCACAAATGAAACCAACCAAGTCTATGCCTAGACTGTCTCTACAAACGATCAATCCACCTTATTGAACCTTCACCAAGTTTGCACCCAAAATTTCACTGTGATAAAGTTTGTGACAATTCCTGCAATGAAATCTTCGATGAGTTATGTGACCACCCACCCTTCCCAAGTGATTTATTTCACCATAAAATATGTTCTTTATCTATAAAATTTGTGCATTTAAATCAACCTCCCATTGCACTGTCAATCGAAACCTCTATCATAAATATGATGCAAAGTTTCTACGATGAACCAGTTCGTTCCACTGAATTGTTCACCAAGACTACGAATTTTCCCATTGAAATGTCTATGCACCTAGACCCTATCCGATATCACCGGTGTAGTAGTAGAGCATGCTTCAAGATATAATACCATCTATCATCAAGATAGTGGTGAATATCTCACCAACTCTTCTTCAAAATCTATGATGAATAATCTCTGGTACCATCTATCGCTGAGATAGTGGTGAAGAGCTCACCAAAATATTCACCAAATATATGATGAACAATATCTAATACCATATGTCACATCCCCATAATGTTCCTACCAGAATATTGCGATCGTTCACCTATTTAGGGAGTGTGACATTGCAAATTTCTCACTTGGTTGCTCGACAACACCAAGGATACTTCGTCTGGACTACACCTCTTCACCTAGAGCATACCCATACTCTGTTCTAGGATATAAGTGAGCCACACTCATAATCTAGTGAAACTCATTTGTATGACAATTTTTTAACAGATTAACACTTAGTAATTTAAGCACACACCCATGAAACAATGAGAATTTTTTTGAAAAAGTAAAGATACACAAAGATATAGTGCGAGGATCACAAGATGTTCCTAACACTAGGATACATTTTATTATTGTAAAATAGTTACAATATGAGCACAATTGGCTCAATTTAGAACTTGGAAAGAGTCACACAACTCAACTCACCTCATCAAGACATTCATACACATAATCATCACACAAAAAATGGTCTTTCGTAACAACTTTCTCAACTGTTGCAGTGCATCCAAGAAGTGTTCACACCACAAACTCACTGTCTCTTCTCTTTCACAAGAATTCACATAGACCTGCAATACTATCTCATAGCATGCCTCATCCATACCTGCGACAAGACTTCTTGAAACTCATCCCAAAGAAGGTCACCCCAAATATATCCATAGAATCAATTCAAGGCAGCCCAAGCCCTCCCATGTGGAGCAAATTGGATCCTTTAGGGAGCTCTCCCCTCCTTGTCCAAATCTACTGCAGAACCTTAGATTTGATCTTTCTCTTCTTGTTGTATTCTTGGTTGTGTGCCCTTGTCATTTTATATTGACTCCAAATTTCACCTTCATGAATATTTATGTCTTTTGGGTGCGTTGCACCCCTTCATGGACCAACTATCCCAAACAAATTGTTGCACCCATTCACACACCCAATGTGTCTAAATGAACCCATGCACTCATCAACCTTCACTTCCCTTGGGACCGACGTACCCCAAACTTGGTGCGCTCCTCATGTTGATGCACTCTAGCCTCTTTGGTGCACCCATTATCTTGGTTTCTTCATGCTTGGACAAACCCCTTGGCATGTTCACATGCCCAAGGAACCCACTTTCCCAATTGATGCGACTCTTGGGTTCCAAAGAAACCGCAAATTTTTTCTCCTTGAGGACTCTAGTGAGCATATCTCTGCTCTTCTAGAAAAAGACCTTAAATTATAGAATTAAGGAGTGTTTATTCTATAATCGTTTCTTTATATTTGATCTATTTTTAAGTACATTGTCCCTCTAACCCAATTAAATCAAAATTTTGGGGTTTGTACGTGGTTATTTTGAGAAATTAGTTGGAGAAGAGCATGTGAGTGTCCTTTTTTGGGAAAAAAGGTTGATCATTGAGAAAATTCATCTCTTTTATACAATTTTAAGGTATATACATAAATGAATCATGGCACCTAGGAGAAGCATTCAATTGGAAGGTTTAGAAAAAAAACATTTTAAATCGAGACAAGGAGAAGAAGAAACATGGAGAACCTATAGAGGTAACCCAAAATCTGTTATATTCTTCTCCTAATAGTGTATTTGTTGGTTTTTTCCTTCAATTAATTGTTTCAGTATGCAAACCCTAGATCTAGATATAATTTTTTTTTTATACCCTTCTCTATTTGGTAATACAAACCCTCTAGTTACCTTAGGATATGATGTTGTAGCTTATTAACTAGAACATCATCATAAGGGATTCCTAGAAACTATTTATTTGTTAACTTAATGTTATCCTCCATTGGGATGATATATATTATTATTGGATCATAGAAAAGAGAACCCATATGCATCTAGCCATAATTCCCACTAATGATGTAATTCAAACAACACTATATTCTACATTTTTTAAATCATTCATTGGAAGTAAACTGTTTTTTAATGTATAGGAGAATTTGTGTTACCTAGAATAGATAATTTGGTGTACATATTAATATGTAACTCACTAGATGTGGGTAGAATGATCTCTGTTAAACTTGAAAGAGTAAATGCATGGAAAAATCCCAAGCATCTATTTAGAAAAACTACATGATTTTTGGAATCTAGATTTTGGTGAGTAAGGTAGAAACAAAGATGTATTGTAATCTAACTTTTTAGAGAATATATTTGATTTGATTACTACTTCTCTATTTTAGATTAAAGATAGAGCTATTAAGTAATATTTGAAATAATTTTTATAGCAGTCGTTTAATAAGGTCATGTTGGTTGAGAATTCATTTGTGATCATACATGGGTCATCCAACATATTAACATAGTTGATTTCTATAAGCTTGTATGTCTTTAGAATAGTCTTTGTATTGTAATATTTTATTTCTTTAGAACAGTATTTTGTTTATTGATGAACAACATATTTACGTAGTTGTTTGCATTTCTTTGTTCTTTCATCTTTTCATATTAGTGAGTTCTAATACCTTTGTTCGAAATTGATTTTTTTTGTACCTCACCCTAATGAGTAATGCTTCCATTTCCTGATGGAGTAAGAGATTCCTAGTAATGAGATAATATGATATTTTTTATATTTCTTATAAAGGTACATATTATTTATAAAGTTATTTATAATGATATACATAACCTAGTCCTCAGCTTCTTTAAGTAATAGTGTAGTTAGATTGATTTTGTAGTAATGGGTAGTTGATTGGTTCATTGATAGTATATGATTTATCTTTCATTGCCTTGATGATGGTTGGGTTTCTTTTCGTTTGAAATGAATTACATTTTACCATCATGTTACCGCATAAATTTCCCTATCAATTTCTCAACCAAGGCATCAACACCTTGATTTGGTCATCCTTGTACAAAATAATTGGATGATTTGAATATGCCTACATAAGTACCCTACTTATACTTTAAACACCCTATTACATTATCTTAAGGTGAAATCATAACCCAAATTTCTTTCTGGTAGGTTACGACCTCATATTTTCTAGTTATTTGACACCTTGGGTGCATGTTTCCTTCATTAAACCCATTCTCATGATGGGATGGGTGAAACTTTCCTCAATAAACATGTGTGCACAACCCAAAAATATAAAAAATGGGTCAATCTCATACCAAAACCATCGGCTTGTGTCAATTGAGATTCGAATGTGGAAGCATATCACTACTTCATGCCAAGAACCAAATCATCCCAAAGGCATATAAATCCATATATATAAGGAATTTTGGTGGATGAAGGGACGCCCCTCTCTCTCTATCACCATTTCCTCCCTCTCTATCATCATTATGTCATAAGTTTTTTTTCCCTTAATTAAGGAAAAGCATTGTAATGATGTATCTCTACTCATTAATTGTTATATCAAGGTGATGAATATATTGATGGAGGATTGATGTTATTGAAGCAAATTGGGAAGGAATCCTCGTCTAGGGACATCATCTTGATACATGAGGTATATCTTTATTGTAACCTCTTTTTCATATTTTAAGGAATATATCGTCTCTTTCCCTCCCATACAACATATAGATTTTTATGTTCATAAAATCATTAGTTTAGTAATGCTTTAAAATCATTATATTTAATTGAACTTATATGCTTATTTATGTCTCTCATTTTAGGTATGTGAGTAGAATATATTATCAGAGATACATGGTTATTTCCAAAATGAGTTAGATTTTGTTTTTTTGAGGTATGTACAAGTTCTTGAAGGTTTTTCTACATTGCGATGCTCCTCTCTTTCACCTCTAAGAAAATATTTGAAGATACAACTTCCTAGATTCAATACTAGGTTTTTGTCTTGCTTCTTCTCCATATTCTTTGATTTTTTTTTTTTTTAACTTTGTATTTATTCTTACAATCGTAAACTTGGGGAAAGTTCAATCTATTCTACTTAGTTATTTTAAAAGGAAATCGACCTCCAATTGGAGAGAATTCAATATGTTTGAATTCCAATTCTACTTTAACAAAAACTTAGTTCATAAACATATTTAAGTTGCATATTAAAACCTTAATTCTTATATTTTTTGAGAAATATTCTACATAGGTGTGGTTGTATAAAAACATAAGCACACAAAATACATGTTTGTAAGTTATTCCTACTATTGGTTGTGGAGCTTGACTATCTTCCTGATTCATAGGTCTTGTTTCAGCCATGTCTGGATCCCAGTTCCTAATAGAGGGGATCCCCCCCCCCCCACTATTCTCTCCAGGGGGACAATGAAAGTTATTTGGAGCCCCCCCTTGGTGGGGGTTCGGGGAAAACTTCCCCAAAGATAATATTTTTTGAAACATTCCTTGTAAAATATTGCAATTTCATAGTCAATCTGAACCATTCATTAATAGGTCACATATATGATGGTAGATTTTATGTGGGTAACTTTGTTCCCTAGAAGGAAAACCTCTTTTTAAGAGGGCATTGCATTGTGGTTGTGTATGGTGAGAGAGAGAGAGGGAGAGTATCGTGACTGAGAGATGAGATTGTGAAAGAGTGAATGGGAGGCTGCAACAAATGTGTTGTAGGTGTTATCCCTTCACTTTGTTGGATGAAATAAAGGAAGGTCTAGTTGTTTCTCCATGGATGTAGCCCATATCAAGTGAACCAAATATATCGATGTCTCTCTTGTATTTTGTTCCTTTATGTTTTATTTCCACTTTGTTTTTTATTTGTTTTATTTTTTTATTGCTCCTCGATCCTATTCTTAACACCTACACCTTAGGAACATACATTTCCTCTTTCATATGCACATGAATTTTAGGGATGAATCAAGAAATCCCTCATGAATTATTTTTGAGCATTTTTGGATTGATTCTCTAGGCTTGCGTGTCATATATTTTGTACAATATTCATCATAGTATAAAATGTTTTGAATCATAGTATTTTAGGTGTAATTGGAATAGAAGTTAAAAATAATCATTTTTGGTTAAAACAATGTATGAAAATTAATAAATTAGAAAAATTATTTCTATTGTTTATTATTCCTTCAAATTGAGAGTGAAATTGGTTGTGATTTTATGTTTCTCATTATATCCAAATATTAGCTACTTTCAATGCCTTAAGACAATTTTGATTGATCATTTGAGTTTTATGTGAATAGTCTTTGAATTTAACATCATTAAACCTTTAAATGAATATGATTGTTGATTGATTTGTGTATTGTTTCAGATTGAGATTGAAATTGGTTGGGATTTAATGTTTCTCATTATATCAAATTATTAGCTACTTTCAATGCATTTAGACAATTTTGATTGATCGCTTGAGTTTTATGTGAATAGTCTTCAAATTTAACATCATTAAACCTTTAAATGAATACGTTTGTTGATTGATTTTTGTATTGATAAAACATTAGCATTAGGAAATCAAAAATATACATTTTGATCAAATTACATTCCAGTGCTTTAGAAAAGAAAAACTTTTGAAAAAATTTGTTTGCAAATATTTTTTCATGGTAAAGTTTCATGCTTTGAGTTATTTCACTTGTCTTAATTATAAAACACAAATAATGCACACACAGTCATTTTTGATTAATAGATCTATAAAAAAAAAAAATCTAAAATTAATTAGGCTTATTTTTATTTTATCTTTAAAATCAACAATAGCCTATGTTTAGGTCCTTAGTAATAGGAGTGGTGAGTTAACCCTCCATGATCATGAAAGTGAAACTAGACATTTCTTAGTTGTGTGAGATATTTGTAGAATTTTGTAGAATTTTATTGAAGATACCCATCTCTTTTTAGATATGGGGGGTGTACAAGTGGAGGTGAATCATGTGGAGTGGGCATAACTTTCTCACTTTTTCTATTATACTCAATAAATTATAACCTAATGTTGACAACTTACTAGATGTTCTTTGACTAGAAAGGATCCTTGTAGTGAGGACACTCTCTGTTTTCATAGGACTAGTCAATGTCAACATGATCACTTGAATACAAACAAATATATCCCAAATTACCATACAATTGTGAATATGCAACTTAATATCCTTTCTTCTAGGTTTTCCACCCAAGGTATGTTTTTGCAACACTAGAGGGAAGGTGTCCTTAGTAGAAATATTACTATCTTTGACACATCCCTTGGATTTTATCACCATGGGTGGTTCTATCTTGTGGTGAATATATAAGTTTTCTTGTACCTTCATTTGTATGACTCTCCCCAAGAGTATTTCATCATTGTTGGTGGATCCTCTATTGAATTTCACTACCTTTGGTAGATGCAAATTTACAAGGCCTAGTTCTAATATAAAAAGTGTGTGTGTATGGAACGTAATATCTATTAGGAGTATGTGAGTTTATTTATGTATTTCTTTTAGGATAGAAATACCTTAGGGATTGAAGGAACATTAATTGGTTAGTGATAATTAATTTTAATTACATTTATTATGGTTCCTTAGTGATAAATTTTACTTGAATAGTGATATGTTATATATCTTAGATCTAAAAATATAAGAGAGAACGAAATAACTCACATAAAATAATAACACAAGAGAAATTGTAAAGAAACCCCTTAAGGTAGGGAAAAAACTTATATTATTCCTTATGGAAGGAATGCACTCCCGAACAATATTTGTTTGTTACAATAAAAATATTCTTTACCGTGCTTCATTACCTTTCTAACACTTATTTATATAGTACTATCTATTCTCCTAACAACATTCTAGCTTCTCACATTTATTGCTTTCACAGTATTACATAGACCCTGTTTATTAAAAGTGGCCTCTATACATAGAAATATCTATTATTATTCCCATTGGGTACCTCCCTAGATATCCCATACTACCCCCCTAGGTATACTATGCTACCTTATAATAAGATTCAAGAGAAGGAACCTTCTAATAAGCCTTATTATATTTATTGTGTTCACACTAGGCCTTATTTACTAAAATTGGTCTCCATACATAAAAATACATAACAACCTCGATATATTATTCCCCATTGTAACCTCCCTAGGTACCCCATATTATCCCCCTAGATACACTACATTCCACCCCCCTTAGAAAAACATTGTTCTCAATGCTTGTTATGAAGAAGTACAACCATATACCAAGGTCCCATGGATAAGTGTGGATTGTAATGCTGAAGTAGGATAGATAACTAGGGTTCCATGTACAAGTGCTAGTTACCATGTTGAAGTAGTGCAAGCTCCACTGTAATCCTAGGTCCCATGTATGAGTGTTGAATATGACACCCAACTGATGACTCTTGAGCTCCATGAATGGCCAATTAATATGCTCCAAATACCCACCAATGACATGGGGATTGAAGTAAAGATAATCCTAAAAATGATCATCTTCATAGTTGTAAAGGGTCGAGGTTGAATCTGGAAGGAATAATACCATTCTAGAATATGTAAGCTGCATATTATTAGTCACGATGGGATCATATTTCCCTTGATGATATTCTCTACATAAGGTGGAGTAGAGTCAACATGTAGAAGATGAAAGCGATTGTCATCCCAAAAATTACAACTATCCATATACCAATCATCAAACTCATCTTTGAAATCATACCAAGCCCACATTTCTTCGTGATAGTATTCATTGATCCAAAAACATATGATTATAGAGTAATCTGGAAAGGATTGTTTCAAAAACCTTGACATATTGGCATTTAGCACGTCCATGAGGGTTTGAGAACATATTTTTTCAATGACTGTAACAAATGATATATTAATTGAAAGAAAAACATATAATATACTGAATCAAACCTTTGAAAATATTCAATCTAATGGTGTTTCTCTGATGGTATTATGATCACCTTGCCAAACGTTATGAGCTTTGTAGTCCCGTGGCCATCACGAAGAAAACAATCCCTGAAAATTATTGATTTTAAATCTGTGACTTCTTCACTTCTGAAGCTTTAATTTATACATTTTTTTTCTTTCTAATTGGTTTCTTTTCCAAGAGGAATTCATACCTACAATTGGTTTTGGAAATTTTATCACTAAATTCTATAGAAACCTAAAAATCACGTAGCCATCCATGGAAAAACCCAAAAACATTGCTAATTTTAAATCAACGATATGTTGACCTCTTGAACTCCGATTGAGAATTTTTTTTTTTCAAATTGGTTGTTTTTCAAGTCTACAACTAGTTTATTCAAATTTTTCTTAGAAATCTACATGAATTTATATGAGTGTCGCGACCCTCTTTTTTTTTTGTTGAAAAAAAATACAAAAAGAAAAATGTCTTCCTTCTTTGGCCAAAGAAAGAGCTCTGATACCACTTGTTAAGTTCCTTAGATATGAAAATAGAATCATATATAAAATATCCAAGAACAATATAGAATAAATCCACACTTTATTACTATCAAAACCCTTAAGGTAAGAAAACACCTTACAATTGATCCTTTTATGGAAGGAATCCACTCTTGTTCACTTGCCTCTTCGAGGGAGAAACCTCTTATTGATCTAAGCTCCAAATACAATACTCTTCAACCATGTTTCATTACATTTCTTACGCTTATTTATATAATACTATCTACCTCCTAAGGATATTCTAGTAGGTGGAACCTTCTAGTAAGCCTTCTTACATTTATTGCTTTCACACTATTACATAGTCCTTATTTATTAAAAGCGGTCTCCATACATAGAAATATCTATTATTATTCCCATTGGTAATCTTCCTAGGTACCCCATACTACCCCCTTAGGTATACTAGATTGCCTCCTAATAACATTCTAGAATCTAGAGAAGGAACCTTCTAGTAAGCCTTCTTACATTTATTGTGTTAAAACTAGGCCTTATTTACTAAAAGTGGCCTCCATACATAACAATACATAACAACATCTCTATTATTATTCCCCTTGGGTACCTCCCTAGGTACCCCATATTTTTAAACCTTGGACATTGGTCGCAAGGTATCACCTAAGAATATAAATTAATCAAAGTCATGCATCCTAATCATATATTATTCCTGGTATTTGGAGGAATTGATCACGAATTCTAAGGCTCAAATTAAGGAGTACTAGATCAACTAGCAATCTAGGTGATCATCCTTTTCCTAATACATGTGATTCACAAAATTCTCCAACTAGACCAAGTGGGATAAAACATACCTCCCTTAACCATTCATAAAACACTATTTCTCACCCATCCCATATTCCATCAAGCAATAGAAATATGGCTAATGTAGGTGGAAACCCAAAAGAAAATCAATGAAATCCTCCACCACCCCCACCCATTGGTAATTCATCACCGTTCTTGGCCACATTTAAATTACTTGATGTAGCATGATTAATTAATGATTCTATTATACATGACCCAAATTGGCTTAACATTGCTAGAAAGTTACCCTCAAATATTCCCAAATTTTAGGGAAACCTAGAGAGGAGTCATCTAACCATGTAATTGTTATGATATTTAGACGAGTCATCTAACCATGTAATTGTTATGATATTTAGACACTTAGGATTTAGCTAAGATAAACTTAGTCTAATGTGTCTTTAAGTAAAATTTGTGTTTCTTTAGTGTGTTTCCTCAATATGCATTAGTATGCATTTGTTTGATGTAATTTGATGGTTACAATATGTTCTATACATAAATGATTTGATTATTCACATTCTTCCTAATAATAATGACTATATTGATCCATGGCTTAACACCCAATTGGTACATGATCTATATTTAACGAGAATGGAGGGTCATTTGCTAATGATCGATTGTGAGAAACTCATATGTAGTTTTTTCCCTTTTTCACTAATATATTTCCTCAAGTGGTCACATTAGTTGGAGTTATAGATGGTATCCCTCTTTGAGGGTTTTAACCATGTAATACACTAGTGTACTAATATTTGATCTATTTTTGTGAGTGGCATATTAACTTGTGTGGAAATACCTTGTTCATTGAACATGGTATCATAGCTTGTATGGATATCTACTCCAGTTGTTAATTGTGATCCTGAACCTGTGTCGTTGCATGCATCAAAGGATTTTAGTTGGAAACATTTTTCATTTCACTGGAAAGGTTTTCGTTTTCCCAAGATGCACCCATTTTTTCCAAATTCGGAGGTATAAAGTTTCAGTCTCTCTCTATAATAATAATAATCTAATTTTAAGTTCATGGTCAAGCTAGACACCAAGTTGGTGTACAAGACCCCCTTTTTTTGGGACAAGAGACCCTCTTCCGTGCATATATATATATTCACATGTGTGTGTGTATACACACACAATGTTAACATTTCCATTTTTTTCTTATATTCCTAGTTGCTAATCTTTCTGTTCTATGTATCCTCTTTTCTAAGCACCTTGTGCAATATTGACAAACTAGAAACATAGAGGAAAGTCTTTTGTTTTCTATGTATGCTCTTTTCTCGACACTTTATGTGATCTCAACAAATAGAAAATAGAGAGAAAACTTGCATTTTCTGGGTAGGATAACCAAGATCTAACCTTGATCTAGTAAAGTTTCATATTATTATTTTTATTATATTTTTAATTTTGTGTTGAAGTTTTTTTGCAGGAAAAAACACGAGTTTTGGGGGTAAGAACAAACTTTGAGGAAAAGAGTAAAAAATGGTCCCCCTCCCCCTTAATAACATTTGTCATGTATTTTGTGTTAGCTCACTTGGTTGAAAGATATTTTATTAAATAAGAGGTCTTGACTTAAAGTCTTCTTTTCTTTAAGGTACCTTTTGAAAAAGCTCATGCAACTTTAAGATGTCACATAACTTTATTGTAAAGTGCATTCCACTTATCTTATAAATGTTAATCACTATAAAGTAACTTTATTTTTTTTTCAAGTTAGTTTTTGCATGAAACTTTAATTTATAAAATAAGTTTATTGTAAAAGTGATTCTCACTTATTTTATAAAAGTGGGTCACTTCATGTAAATGTAACTTATTTGTAAATGCGAACTTATAGACAAATTTAGAAAAGGAATGACAATTTATTTTTACAACAACCTCATTTGCACCGACGTGGGCCGACCTCCACCTACCTTGTGGCACTTTGGTTACCTTTTATGCCATTCTTAAAAAGAACATAACTTTGACATCTAGAGTATGCTTTTAGTTCCTTTAAAAAAAAAATTGTATATGTTTTTAAGAGATTTCCGTCTAGATAATCAATTTATTCTTTGAATTTATCTTACTGTTATAACATATATTTCCACATCATCTCACAGATGCACTTTTTGGCCCGAATCTTAAGTCAATTTTTCCTCTTGCAGACCAAAATTCCCCAAAGTTCCTCCTCTGAATCTTTAAAAACTCCCTCTGGTTAGTCGTACACTACTTTTGATCTAACAAGGAACATATGCAATTTTATATACACACTTTACCCCTCAGCAACATACATATGCATTTATTTGACACAAAAATGATATAAAATGAAAATTTCAAGGAAGCGTTCATGGCTTTCTCTGGTTCATTACCTCTTATATCCCATGTATAACTAATCCAACCAAATATTTAAAGTATAAATGCATGCCATTATATAGAGGAGAGTAAGCATTCATTTGAAGCACCATTATGCTAGTGAATTTTTCATTGAGTCTGCAAGCCCATTCCTTGAGATTTTAAGATTTTCCCCTTCATTTATAGAAACCCTTGTTCCAGTGCCTTGCTCATTTATCCCATTAAGAATGAGTCTCATTCTCTTTCCTTCACTTGTTTGGAGCAAAGATTCAAGAGGTATCAAACATCTTCAGTGGCTCATCCAGAGGAATCTTGACATCGGTTCCACATAGTTTCACAACAATATCATCCTTGATTTCATGTTGTTAACTATATGCACTTCATTATTTTGATATTTATAGATTGATCCTAGTTATTGTATTTAAGAGTTAGTTGTTGTAATTGCCTTCTTTGTAGTTTTGTTTCTTTTTGTGTGTAGGTTGACAAAGAAAGATTGGGAGTGAAAAATTGGAATAGGGATTCATGCAATGAGTATTCTCCAAATGTTAGGATCTAGGTTAGTCATATTTTTTCTCAGTATTAGTTGTTAGTTATGTACTCTTAACTGCTTCTTTTGGATAGAGTTAGTTCTTGGGGGGCACACTCTTTGTGATATTCTAACCCATATCATAGGGGATTTATCCTTGAAACATAATTGGTGACTCCATTAGGGAAGAGTTCACCTTTGGTTTAGTTAGGTGTTTGTTTGTTTGTTTGTTTGTTTGTTTGTTTTTTTTTTTCTGTTTCTGCAATAATTTTTAAGACCCTAAGCTTCCAGTTTTAGGATTTAGTACTAGTTCTTTCCAATTATTTCTTTGGGTTCTAGGTTATATATGTTTATTTCTTAAAGGATAGGAGAATATATACATTCCTTGATGAAGGGATAAGTGTGTACATATGTTTCTTTCAGTGAAAACAAAAGCGTATGAGTCATAGGTGGTAGTCTTGCTTTGGTTTTCATCCTCTTAAAGTCTCATGTTTGCTTTGTGAGGGGTTTTCCTAACTCTATGAGTTTTCTGAATCTTGCTTTTAGTCTAAGAAAGTATTTGAAGTTTCAAAAGTAAAGAAAAAAAAAGTTATTTGGTGCTTCTTTGGGTCCTTTATGTCTTCTTGGATTGCATAAATATAAGAAAAGTATTGTCCTTAGTGTCGCCTCTTCTTGATTGTTGTTGCGATCATATATAAAATCTGAGTTCTTTACCTAAGTTTGGTGCTTTTCTTTCATGCATTCCTTTTTCCTTTCAAACATAAAAAGAAAGATTTATTTGTTTTATCATCTTTTGTTTAATTTTTGATTTAGTAGCAAGAAAATAAAAACCTAGTTTTCTATTAGATAGGTCTCTTTCTTATTGTTGTGTTGTTTTGTATTCATATTTGAAAAAAGAAAAATACCTTAGTATATGCATTTTGCAAGAGTCTCTGACACATCATTAGTTTTATTTTTCAATTGTCTTTGACACATCATTAGTTTCACTTCCATTCCTTCGGAGTAAAGAACAACCAATAAAATGAATGATTAATTAAAATTAACTAGAATTTTTGTTTATAGTAACACAAACTAGTCTAGATGAAGGGCCTAGGAACATGATTGGAGAGTTAATTCTCCAAGGAAACTCAAATTCGAACATAGATCGTTGATTAACGGGTGATCAAAATCCATTCTCACAAGGTGTTTCTGGGGAGGCTCCTCTAACACATGATTCAAATATTAGGTCACGTAAGGATAAGTGTAATGTAGCTAGAGAGGTAGTAGGGGAACTAGAGGACCCATAGTGATAATAGTGGAGGAAATTGAATGTAAGGTGGAATAGGTCCACTATATTATTAAATAAGTCCCACTATGGTAGTTAGATATATTAGTATAAATATAATAAATGTAAAACTTACTAGAAGGTTCTACTTCTAGAAGGTTCCTCCTCTAGAATGTTCTTAGGTGGTTGGTAGCACTATATAAAGGGGTTCAAGCAATATAATGGGGTTTGAAGAAAAATTGTTGTATTTGGAGTTGTATCTCATTAGGAGATTTCCCCCTCGAGGAGGCAAGTGAACAAGAGAGGATCCCTTCCATGATAGGATCCATTGTATGGTGTTTCCCTACCATAAGGGTTTTGATAACAAGAAAGTGTCAGTTTTATTTATTTCTCTGTGGATCTATTGTGGTGTTTTTATATTCATATATTTGGTATTTAAAAATTGGTATCGATCACTTTCTTCGCCCACAAAAGGGGTTTTTAATTTAATTTTATTTTGCAAAATTTTGAAGAAGAAAAAAAGTAGGCCATGACACTTTAGACAATTCCCGTATTTTTTGGTGCAAAATTTGCATAAACAAGTTGTATATCTGAGTTCCTCTCGAAAAAACAACCAATTTAAAAAAAAAATCATTTGAATCAGAGTCTCTGAAGTGAATATATCATCATTTTAAAATATGCTACTTCTCAGGGATTTTTTGTGTATGATGATGCGAGTTTTCTGATTTTTGTAGCAGTCGGGGTTGGATTTGACCAAAAACGTTATAGATATGAGTTCCTCTCATAATTTCACCCAATTTCAAAAAATAAATCATCTGAATTAGACCTCTAGAAGTGAATAAGAAATGTATTATGGGTTTGTATCTCATTAGGAGGTGACTCCCTTGAAGAGGCAAGTGAACATGAGAGGATCCCTTTCATAATAGGATCTATTGTATGGTGTTTCCATACCTCAATGGTTTTCATTAATACCATCGCTACAGGAAGATATATTTTAAGCCACACGATTCTCATATTATTAAAATCAAATAATTTTATAATTAAAATTATTACCCCCCTTGAGGTAGGGTAACACCATATATTAATCCTTATGGAAGGATAACACTCCTCAAACAATTATTTATACATTCAAAATATTATTCACTATACTTCAATACATTTCTTACACTTCTTTATATATAATTCTCTCTATCTCCTATGAACATTCTAGAGAAGGAATATTCTAGTAGGTAGAACCTTCTAGAAAGCCTTCTCACCTTTATTGTGTTCACATTATTACATGGGCCTTATTTAATAATATAGTGGACCTAGTCCACCTTACATTTAAGGACCTCCACTAATAATACATAACCACATTCCCATTGGGTACCTCCCTAGGTACCCCATATTAGATCCCTAGGTATACTACATTCCATCCCCCTTCACATGTTTTGTCCTCGAAACATGAGAATAAACCAAACAATATGACTGGCTAAGAAATGTAGCCAACTACTACCAAGTATGACCATCCATCCATACTAATGGAAGATGAACATGATGTCCAACTGCTTCCTTTCCACCCTGATCATAATCCTGATCACGCCTGTGGTGCCATGGGATTGTTTCTCTGTCCTGATATTGCAATGTAGTGCTAGTAGTCATCTATGCACTGCTTGATTGGTTTCCTTTCTGGTGCCATGATGGTTCATAATAAGTGTGTTGATGCTCATTCTCTTTTCTTGATGAATTTTGTTTCTCTATGTGGTGTGGATGGCGATATACAACAACTGTAGGAATCGATCATTTTTTCTTCAACTGCGCAACATGGTGTGCCTTTGATTCAATGATATTCTTGGCTTCTTTATTGTGTCTATCCTTGGGTTTTTCTTCATGTATTTCTGTAGACTTGGACTCATATTCAACTTTAGACTCTATAATAACAACTTTTCTTGCCTCTATGAGTCCTTCTTTCTTACTAAGAGACACATCCTGCATTATAATTTTATTTTTCTTGTACGCCAACTTCAAATTTTTTTTTGCACATTAATATTAATTGTCCCAACCAAGTCCATCCAAGGATATCCTAAAACAATATCCACATCATCCATACCTATAGCATAAAAATATGAATACAACATATATTTATACATGGAAATATTCAAATCTTTAAAGATTTGAACATTTTCACCATAAACCTGTGTGCTTCTAATATTTTTTGCAGGAACTTGCGATCTATTAACTAACTAAACATTGATAAAAAAATTCTAGCAACTACGGTCAATAGACACAATAATTTTTTTCTTTGTGAATACAACCATGAACTTGTAATATAGAGTTTCCACATAAAAATAAAACCTTGGTTCTCTCTTTATCTTTATTCTTGGCATGAGACCATTTGTCTAAAAGGATTTTTTCAAATGCTTAATTGAAAATTCCCATCATCTTGTCATGGTCCAATGATTGCCACCATGTTCTAGCATCTTTCATGAAACCATGGTGTATACGTGATTTCAACTTCCTTGTCCATAATGAATTTTGGAATTTTATGAATGCTTCAATACTAGGGCCATCATATTTTCCAGTAAAAATCATCTTTCTTAGAAAAATATTCAATAAAAACTAGTGTTTATAAATAACTTACTTTGCATATTGTGCGGATTATTTTCAGAAAAACCTTGAAAATTGTAGAAATTAAAATGTCAATAACTTTACTTTCCGAACTCCCTTTAGAATGATTTGTTTTTTGAAATGGGGTATTTTTCCAAGAGGAATTCAAATATCCATTTTTTTGGGTAAGTTCTACTAAAAAAGTTTCAAAATTGAATCTAAAGTTTGTTTCCCCCTTTTTTTCTTTTAAAATGTTTGTAAAAGGAACCAAAGTTTTCTTCCCTTCTTTGGCCAAGGAAAGTGATATGATGCCAATTGTTAAGTACATGCATAGATATACAAATATACTTCTGAAATAAACCTTAATATAAAAAATAATACACTAAACCATTCACCAAATATTGAACACAAGAAATAGTAAAAACCCTTAAGGTAGGGTAACACCATACATTAATCCATATGGAAGGATAACACTCCTCAAGTAATGCTTGATACATTCAAAATATTCTTCACTAGCTTAAATACACTTCTTACACTTCTTTATATAACATTCTATCTATCTCCTATGAACATTCTAGAGAATGAATATTATAATAGGTAGAACCTTCTAGAAAGCCTTCTTACCTTTATTGTGTTCACACTATTACATGGGCCTTATTTAATAATATAGTGGACCTAGTCCAACTTACATTGAATGGCCTCCACTAGTAATACATAACCACATTCCCATTGGGTACCTCCCTAGTGATCTGAAAATGATCTTTTAAATGACTATGGTTAAGTTTATGCATGGGTTATTTTACCATTTAGGATTTAAAGAGAAGAAGAAGATGCTTAATGGAAGAATTATGTAGCCATTATCAAGAAATCAAAATAGAAAATAGAATATAAGAACATCAAACCATAACGCCAAATATTGATAACGAAGTTCAAAACAAATTTCCCTACGTCTCCAGGCCTTTGTCTTTAGTGGGAGGCTTCTTATTAATCTTCAATGCTTAAAACATGTATCGAAATTACATCAATTTGGTCTTTGATTGACTCTCTTGTGTTATGATCTATCTCAAGAACCTGATACAACAAACGACACTGAAAAAGATGGAGTAGAACTCTCGGAAATAGCCTCCAAATCTCACTTCCTCAATGGCTTCCCTGCATAAAAATGGATTGAACTTCACAAATTCTGCATCATTTTGGTATAACTGCCCTCCTAAGACACTCAAACATGCTTTGTTTATATAAAATTTGAGTTGGGGTTCAAAATCCAAACTTCTCCCCTCTTTCTTAGCTCCTTTTGGGCTCAGATCCCATTTTCTAGGAAACACTCCACTAAAATCAAGCCCAAATTTGTTAAAATTTCCCAAATTTGGCCAAATCCGCTAGATTTAACACAGATGGCATAGCCCCCAAATCATGGGCTCCTAGTCATATGGCGCCCCATGTGGCCAGGTGTTGCGCCCAACCATTGAACTTAGAGCCCCACGTCATATGGCCCTCATGTGACCAAGCCCTTATAATTCGACCTAGCCCACATTGGGAAAATTCGCGTTGCCACGTGGTGCCCCCATGATTGGGCCACATGTTTTATCCCCTTATTGGCCAGAGACACATCCGCTCGCCTAGTCAGTCACCACATCAACATTCATACGACCACGTCATCCTGCCCAGTCAGCTGCCAAGTCAATGTTCGTACTACCATGTTAGCCAACCAAAACCTACCACGTGTCATCCATATATCATTGTCATCATACAAACTTCCACGTGTCAGTCCATACAGTACACATCATCTCCACAACAACACCCAAAAATTTTGAGTCCATCTAACACATGTCATCCTCATAGGCTACCATGTGTCATGCTGACATCATCAGTCATACTGTTGATGTTATCAGTTGACTTCAAATTTTTGCCTGGTTTGGAAAAAATTCAGAACGCGATATCTTTGCCATACTAAGTCCATTTTCAAAAAATAATATATTGTCAGAATCACCACGCCGAGCACTAAACAACAGAATTGGTTTCATTCAAATCTGAGAACTTTGAATTTTAAGCCAATATGGATCCATTTTGGATCATTCCTCCCTACTGAGACCTTTTGGTCCTCCAAAATGATATTAGCCAGACATCTGTTGGATTACTGAGAGGGGGGGTGAATCAGTAATAAAGCAATTATAATCTTTTTTAAACCAAATAATCCAAGTGTTATATCAATGTAGAATTATCATCCAATAATGAGCAATGAACAAATGAACAATCATACACATACACAGTACACCAGTGTTTTACGTGGAAACCCGAAGTGGGATAAAACCACATAATGCTTTTTCTTATATGTCTTGAAGAATTACATTCATTGGAAGCACCAACTTCCTTTGTTTTCTAGCTGCAACTGGAAGGAGGCTCCAACCCCCTAGTTTCTCAAGCTACAACCCGAGGGAAGCTCCAACTCCAACATAGTTACCAACTTAACAAGAACTCTACAGAGTTCTCATTTTTTGGGGGGTCAAGTTTTTTACCCTGTTTTTAAAAATGGCGCTATTGGTAGCACCCCCCTCCATTTTTAGGTGGTTTTTTAATATTTTAAATTTTTTGATACATAAGGTTTCCACTTTGTTTTTTTAAATGGTCGTTTTTTCATTTATTTTCAAATTGTTCATTTTGTTTTCTTTTTTCTCAACGATGTTTTTTCATCTATTTTCAAACTTTTCTATTTTATTTTTATTTTTATTTTTATTCAATCGTGTTTTTAATCATATTTCCATGCTTCATCCAATGTTAAAAATGTTGTACACCATTTATTTTTTTGAAATTAAGATTTTTCATATAATTATCTATCCTTAATTAAATTATGGTTCCATACATTTTAAATATAGTGGAAAATATCATTTTTAACACACTTTTTTTACCTTACTTCAATGCATAGAAAATAATTGTTGTTAAATAACAATATTTATAAATATTTAGCAAACAAATATAATTCAATTTTTTTAGATCAATTAAAAACTAAAATAAATAAGAAAACAAACATAATTGAAATTAAAAAAAACAAAAATATTTTAAAAACAAATTTGTATGAGAAAAAATTAAGAAAAAGGTAAAAAAAAATTATAGCCCAATTTTTTTTAAAAAGGTGAAACCCCCCCGAAAAAAAAATTAAAAACATATACAAAAAAGCTCCAAATTAAAAAACCTAAAATAAAAATTTTAATACAAAATTTAAATAAAAATTAACAAAAATAAGTTGAAAAGCCTTAAACTACAACAAAAAAATTTAAATTTACATCAAAAACCTTAAAAAAATAAAATTTACACAAAAAATTCATAAATATCTAAAAAAAACATAAACATATTTTATAATATAACAATATTATATTATAACAATGTTATAATATAACATTGTTATATTATAACAACATTTGTTATATTATAAAATATGTTTATGTTTTTTTTAGATATTTATGAAGATGCTCGGCATTGCCCCAACCCCTCCGCGAGCCTGGCCCAGGTCCCATTGATATTACAATGTTATATTATAACGCTGTTACAATATAACATTGTTATAATATGACAATGTTATAATATAACAATGTTATATTATAACATGTTATACTATAACATGTTATAATATAACAACGTTATATTATAACATGTTATGATAAAACAACATTATATTATAACATTCTTACATTATTAACATATTATTAAAAAGAACATTTAAATAAATTTGTAGCTTATGTAATATTAGTGTTTTTGTTAATTTTTTATTTTATTTTAGATGTCTTTTTAATTTTTTTTTATTGAATTTTGTTTATTTTTCAGTTTATTTTTCTAATTTTATTTTTCATTTTTTAAGTTTGAAGGGATTTTTTAATTTAGAAAACAAAAATACATTTTTACAATAAATTATTGTTTTTCGAGGAAATTTTAATTTTTTTTTCATTTCTTTCTAGTTTTTATTTGTTTTTCACAATTTTGTTAGCTCATAAAATTTCTTAGCTCATATGTTTTGAATAATAACAATACTTTTAAGAAATTATTTATGTTTCATTCAATGTAACTTGTATTCACTGCTTTATTATTAAAAGTAAAAAATTATTAAAAAGTGACATTGATTTTTTAAACTATATTGTGATATTTTCATGGCATTATGTATTACCTTGTGTTTCGCGTGATAATAACATTTAAAAAGTAAACATTTAAGGGTTTCTTTTATGATTTTGTTTACAGTAATGATGAGTTCTTTTACCACATTATAAAATGTGTCATTTTCATACCCCAATTTTAGAATGGGTGCTACCGGTAGCAGTACTTTTCAATTTGATGGTTGATTTTGAGGTTTTTGTTTTAATGGTACCAAGTGATAAAAATACGATTTCAAATGATCTCAAAATTTAACGTTTTGAAAAGAAAAAGAAAAAAAAAACATCTTATTTGTTTTTAGGTGCTGATTTTAAGGTTTTTCTGAGCTACTGTCTAAGTTTTGAAGCCCATGTTTGAAAAATGTTGTACTTTTGACCCCGTTTTAAAAAATGGTGCTACTGGTAGCACCACTTTTTGATTTGGGGGTTGATTTTGATGTTTTTTATGCAAAAATATGGGTTTTTTGGGCCAAAGTTCTCGTTTTGAGGTCACAGTTCTCATTAAGTTGGTAACTATGTTCTCCCCAATTCTCTGGCTACAACCAGAAGGAGGCTACAACCCCCTATTTTCTTCGGCTACAACCAGAAGATAGCTACAAGCACATGTCCTTTCCCAATCCAACCGCCCTGAAGTAGAAGTAGAATGATGGAACCATTGTCACACTATCATTGTAAACCTGTACCAATAAACCTGAACCATGCATCTACCTGTAATCAACTTGTACCATAAACAAGTGCATCAACCATGCACCAACCTATACCAAACAACCTGTAATCAACCTGTACTATACACAAGTGCAACCAACCATGTACCAAGTATGTACCAATCATGTTGTTATAGAAAGATTTGCCTCACCATTTCTATCTTACACAGAGGGCCTTTTTCCATTTCCCTATGCAAGCTTATCATCCCTTTTTGATGAATATGAAGCTAAAAATACACATTTTCCACATATAAGTGCCCTATCAGATATACAACAAGCATATACGTAGGCTTCTCCATTACAGCCCACGTACATCGAGATTTGTGCCAGAAAATACAAAAATGGAGTCGGGTTTTCTTGTCACGACATGAGATCTCTGATCTTTGGCCTTCCATATAATGGAAACGTTTCGACTCGACCCTTCAGTTTCATTTTGAAGGCTATAAGAGTGCAATTCCGATCTATGGAAAAGAGGAGAAAGAATTCAAATTTGAGAGCAAAGTTACTCTAGAGAAATTACTTCATATTGAGTCTGCATCCCTTTGTCCCTCAAGATGAACACAATGTTCAACCCCCAAGCTCTTTCCCTATTGTTGAGAGAACCTCATTGTCTCTCTCCTTTGAGATTGCCTTTGGTGTAGGATTGAAGTGGTGGAGGCTCAGTTGGAAGGAACTTGGTTCCTTGGTTTCAAACTGCGCCGACATCGAAGTCTGTAATGTTGTCACTTTTGCTGATCAATTATTAATAGAAATACTCCTTTCCTGTCCTATTGGTATTGTGCAAATATATGATTATTATCCATGGGCATGTTTGTAATGTTTATTAATGGATTATGCTATCTGATGTTCTAACCCATTTATATTGTCACTATATACTTGCTTTGATTTCTTGTTAAGAATTTATTGCAGGTATAAAGCTTTGGGTCGAACTGCTCAATGATGGAACATCATCGAACGTTGGATTGCGGTAGGCCTCTTTCTTATCTTGCACATTAGTTTATGTAGCATACAATGGAATTGAGTTGATTTCTGAAGTCATACCTATCTATTTTGGTTTACCCTTGGCCATAGAGAGTTTTTTCCACGTAACAGAAATGGCGACTCCACTGGGGAAAAATCTTCCTTCTAAGGGTTGAAGTATTTTTTCTTCTTGCATTGCTCTTTTTCCTTTGTGTTTCTTGTCGTATCACTGCTTGACAGATTTTGTTTACTCTGAGTCTGAGTTTTCAGTCTTTTTTCCCTTGCCCGACCTTGTTTTAAAGACTGTATGCTCCTTTTTCCTTGACACTTTCATACACATGCATTCTTCCTCTATGCAAGATGTGTATATACACACTATTCTCCTGAACAGCCGCGTATGCCAATTTTCCTTGCTTGTTTGCTTGGTTTAGTGACTGCTGGGTGGGATTTGATGGTTGTTGAGCCTTCCTAGGTCTCTGTAGTGCCTGTTGAGTTTCTATGGGTTGATAGGAAGCCTATTGGGAGTTGAATTTATGGGCAAAGTCTTTCTCATTGTTTTTCCATTCTTGATTTTTCCTTGAACCCTAGGCTATTTGCTTGGTTGCTTGGTATTCTGCTTGAATTATTTCATTTATACATAGTAGAATTTTATATCAGGTTGCTTTTCAGTCCATGCATTTTCTTTTTGATATATTGAAAATACAAAAAAATAGGCATTTTTCATTGGTTAACATTTTTGTCTTTGAACCTTTATCATTAGCTTAGTGCATTTAGCAAAATATTGCATTTTACTTCTAAATTGCAAAGTTGAAATTGAAAATTGCATTTTTTTTATTAGCATATCATTCATTGAAAAGTTAAAGATAGAATTTGCATGATATTCATATTTATCTTCTTGCAGAGTCATAACATCATGAGTTTCGCTTCCATACCTTTTTGAGTAATCATGACTGATAAAATTTACGCTTTAAACTAAAATTGATTAGTCACAATTTTATTTTTAGGGTGCACAAACTAGTCTAGGATTTAGTGCCTTGGAATAAGATTTTGTGAGCAAACTTATCCAAGGCAATTAAATAAACATATGTGTCTGAGACATGGAGTTGAGAAGTCCATTGTATAATTGATAATATCAGGAGGCTCCTCTCACACCGGAGTTAATCACGAGGTCACACAGAGTTAGTTGAAGGGATAACCCCTGGATACTCACCTAGCATCAGAGATATTTCTGTGTATTTATTTGTATTTGGGGATCTTGCTAGTACCCATACCTCTGTGAGAGGCGGTTCTTTCAAGGTTTCGATATTTTCTACCCTGCCCATATGGTGATCTAGACTTACGACTTCTCGCCTCTGCATCGATTATACAATGGTTTATTAGTTTCTTGACTTAGGTATCTCATAGGTTACTTGTAGGGGTTATTCTGCTTGTATCCTGGGTCAGATAGAGGTCGGACAACACACAACCTTTATGGAGGATTACCTCTCTGGGGGGATCTGACCGACTGGTTGTTAAGCCCACGAGGGCCTCTATAACTGATTATGTTACCTCCAAACTTTAGCAAGGAGTCTCAGGTCCCTCTTGGATGAGGCATACCTTCTTTAGCGAGGGAGGCCACTCAACCACTTTAGCTCGTTTGCATGCATATTGGCCATTTGAATTTTTGTTATGATCTTTGACTACTAGTTGGACTTAGAAGTCTTTGTTGGGTTTCACCATCATGGATAGTGGAGTTTCTTTTGGTCCCTCATTTACTGCTACCCACCCCATGATGCCTACTCATTTCATGGGGATGGATCCTTCCACGTTTGAAAATGGTGTGCAGAACTACAACATTCAGTCCACACTTTGGGTCTGTAGTAATTTTTATGTTGATATTTCTTCACCCGTGCAATCCTCTCCCTGGTCCACATATATGAATCCTAGCATGGGATCTGAGGGAATTATGTCTCCTATGCCTACTTCTTCGTTTGATATGAGTTGTGTCCCCATGGGAGGTTGGAACCTTCTCCCTTTTGAATCCATTGATAGCTATGCTCTTCCAAGAGATAGTGCTCAGATGGGTTCCTTTCCCACTTATTATGCACCACCCATGCATTTTTCGCCTGCCATGTCAGTTCCTTCGAACATTTTTCCCATGACAGGCCCTCAGATGCCTCCGGGTATTTCATACAGGGAAAACCAATTTTACGGTTCGGGTTACCCTCTTTATGGGACCCCTTCACAAGGGGGCAACATATATCATCACTCGAATAATTATTATCTGACCTCGGTCCCTTCACAGGCCTCAGTAACGATGCTCATCCAAACCTCTTCAGACCATTTTAGCACAAGCTACCACCCCTCTAGGCAGAGACAGGGAATACACCAGGATCCTTTCTGGCCTGCCCTATTTCAGAATCAATCTTTCCCTGGACCTTGGAATCGAATACCTCCATCTATCGCTATCCTAGTCACTGTTAGACACATTGGTGCTCCATCCCCAACCTCTGCCAGTCATGTCAGAGATGGGTCAACATTTTCTACAAATTATGTCGACAACTCACACCCAACCTATGCTAATTATGTTGGGGGCACCATCCTTTTCACTCCAAATCATAGCCATGTCATGTTTCCAACCTCTATTCATCATTCAGGAGACGACTCTCTTTCTTCTGCTAGTTACATCGAGAAGCCTAGACATCTCAGATGTAAGCCTATTTTTTTTGCAGAACTTGTGAAGGAAACCACCTTACTCATTTGTGTCTGGTTATTGTCGAGATACTAGAAGCGTGGGGCTCTCCCTATAATATGGTCTTATCATGCACCCTAGTTGTACTTGCATTATTGGTAGGTCACCTTGAACCCATCAATCGACATTTCATCATTGGTCATTGACTGGGTGGTTTTCCTTGTGTTTGATGACAAGACATCTATTCACACTTTGGGATTTGTGTAGTGTCTTGGATTCCATTAGCCTTATTGGTGGTTTCCTTACCTTTGT
Organism: Picea mariana; assembly: GCA_032191745.1. Taxonomy (NCBI): domain Eukaryota; kingdom Viridiplantae; phylum Streptophyta; class Pinopsida; order Pinales; family Pinaceae; genus Picea; species Picea mariana. The sequence continues at coordinate 294 of JASDQU011104406.1, read as the reverse complement.
CAGCAATTTTCATCATTAGCTACTATTTCGAGGGTCTTTTTCGTGTACCACTTTCATTTGATACACGTGAAAGACACACAGGGCCATTGGCTCATGAACATGTTCTGTTAAGAACCAAACATCAATATAGCATAGAAAAACCTCAGGAAAGGTACTCAACGCCTTGAAAAAGAGATAATTTCAGATAATAAGCCTCTTCGAGGGGGCAACCTCCTTTTACCCCACTTAAATGTTCAAGTCCAAGATGATTCAAAATGAAAATGTCTCCTTGGTATATATAGGAGACTAGGAGGT